>UYYA01005091.1:0-41355 GCA_900624975.1 Angiostrongylus costaricensis
CGTGGCATACTTAGTGGAAACCTCATAGAAAGCGGTGAGTGTGCAAAGCTGTGTTCAAAGTGATTGAAATCTTGGTTTGGCGTTTCTTTGTTTGGTTATGGAGGCGTCTGGCCGAGTGGGTTGCTATCAACTTGACCTTTCCAGGCTCTGAAGAAGGCGAAATTCGCCGAAACGTCAGCTTAATCGTGAACAAAGAATAGTAACACCTCGCGTTTGCTCAACAAAAATACGAAGAAAATCATAGATGTAATTCTTTTAACATCTCTGAAAAACATCGTTACGGTGCCGTTGCTGGGAAACAGTGACGACGGAAATTACTGGGTGGTACAGCTGTCGTTATGCTTAAAAAGTACCGGAGCTTATGACTATAGCTTAATATTTTTTTGACGAACAGAGATGTCGTTGTTAATAGAATATATGTGCGGCTAACGTTTCGGCTGATTTCACTTACTTCAGAGCCTGGAGATTTTCATAGTGCTGAGCAATCTGCTTATTCAACTAGTTTCCTAACCTACGTTATCTTACCAGTTTACTTTTTGGAGCTGACACGAGATTGCTAACACTAATTTTAATGTTCGGTGGATAATGTTTCGGCGATGGACGTGGAATTTCTTGAGAACACAACTCCTACTGAATTCGACGAGGTTCATGTGAATGGAAAATGCTATCTCCTTTAAACTTCGTTTGCACCTGTATTCTACACAGGATTCGATGACCGCCTTCTCTTTGTGAAAACTCAATTCATCCGTATGCTAGAAAAGTACTGCGCTTACCGTCTAAGAAAAACAAGAAAAGCTGTGGATAACAAGAGCTTCCTCAATAAAGTGCTCTCATGATTTGAGCAGCATTTGAAGGAATACTCACCGAGTACTGCAAGATGCTTGTAGAAGGAATTAGTACTTGTGTCGGAATCGCCTCAATTCTTCAGATAAGTTAAGACTGCATCTCCATTACAATTGAGTTGCTCGAAAAAGAAGGACACTTATGCTTAGTACTGTTGCAACACACCTAACTTTGCTGAGATTAAATGCCCGCTGTGTAACATCTTTGCAGGATGCTTTACATTGGGAGAGGCAAAAAAACGTTACTGGCCTCAACAATAAAACAATGCTATCTGAAGAGGTGCTGTCCGTTGGACTATGTGCGAGTATAATATCCCTCCACTAGCCCTGATGAATGAAAATGAGACTAACCTTGTCCTGCCATGATGTGGAAGTGATAACGGAGAAGTTGTATACTAGTCTTTTCTGTTCCATAATTTTCGATACGGAAAATACCCCTGTTCTTCCCTCTAAGTTTCAGTGAATAGCAGTAAAGAAGAGACGACAGTTAATGAGCCCAACAAAAGAGGAAAAGTTCTCATTGCGAGTAAATAGAACAAAGATCAAGTTCACTATGAGAAAGTGAACAAAACAACCGAAATAGCCTTCTCACTATGCTTGTAACGTTCTATAGTTGAGTTAGTTTTGTTAAACATTTTGTTTTTCCATTTTCAGGAAGTTCTTATGAGGAACAACTGAAACGGTTTGCTATGTTTGTTGAAGTAGCTGGTGGTTGGTTTGAAGAGTCTGCCTGATGAAGAAAGAAATGAGGTAAATTGATAACTGTTCCACCCACTTTATAATTTTCATTAATTTTTTTTGCAGTTATACAATCAATTGCAACTTTTGCAGTTAACACTGTATTGATCCACATTTTCTCAATCGTGAACGTCCGATTCGTATTGCTCATTGTTCCAATGAGCCGATGTCCATTGTCAAACTCGTGTTGACGAAAACGCCGCTGCTGCCGACTCCTCTATTGTCGCATGTTCCGAAGAAAGTTGTTCTACGTTGCCATAGACGGCGTTGGACGAGTCCCATCATTTCGTCTCGGTCAGGCCGATGACGTCGTACCTTATTCTTCTTGCTTGCATAATCAAGTTTTCTATCGAGGACTTTTTTTCCTCCCAACGGTTTACCGCCTCATCGTGATTGGGAAATGTTCCTGGGTGTCGAGTTGCGATGTACAGCGAGGCATTCATCCACCTGGCAGGACCTCTCAAATTGAGAAGGAGTCCGGCGTTTCCGTCAAGAAACCTAGCTGAGAATAACCGAGTACCAGGATCAACTACGTTGCTGGTATCAAAGTAGCATGGTGGCAAATCTCCCTTTGATCCACAAGGGCTGGGACTGCCTGTGGTGGTGAAGACCTGGGGTAGACTTTGGCCAGGCTGGACTTAGGATTCCAGGGAACCACAATGGCTTAACCAGCAAATCTCCGATAAATGGGGATTATCCTACGGGCCGCACTACTAGTGAGGGCGAGCAATTCAAGTAAGTATGATTAACACTACAATGTTTATGCTTTTTTGGCTTTTATGTATATGTAGTTAAAAGAAATGTGCGAGGGGTAGGACAGTGGTTGGTTTGAAGTCCATCAGGAAGCGAACTACTCCTACCACTTCCTCTCAACACTCCTCCAGTCCGCGTGAGATCGCCTTAGCTCGGGTGCCTCGATAAATGCAAGAAGAGTTGACTTACCGAACATTATATGACACTCATAAAAAAGACGAAATCCTAATGCACAGCCGAAACAACACACAAAATGTTTGAGGACCTTCTTGGATGATAACGGAGAGGAGAACCAATCGAACGGCAGAAGCGCTGGTATCGCCATAGTAGTGATGACTGTTCATTTCGCGAAAAATACTTGATAATTGAAACTTGACATGCCCGTCCTCACTGTTTGTGTGGTCCCTAGCATAATCTCCATTTTTCAGAGATTTGCTGGCTATGCCGTTGTGATTCACTGGAGTCCCGAGGTCGGCCTGGCCAAAGCCTGCCTCTGGTCTTGACCACCACAGGCAGTCGCAGCCCTTGTAGATCGGAGCGAGATTTGCCACCATGCGACTTTGATACCAGGACGATGATGGATCCGGGAACTCCGGGCCCTTTCACAGCTTTGGAGAGCCTGCCATGGTGATGAATCGCCTGCTGTACATGGCAGCCCTACACCCAGGAACACCTTCTTGCCACGGTGAAGCGGTAAACCGTTGGGAGGCATTTGATGTAAAATAAAAAACATAAATAAATTAAGATATTAACCTTTTGTTTTCTGCGTGCTGTAATTTTTCATGCCAGTGTATGATATGAATTACAACCACAGTGATGCTGAGATATTCGCAACTCTTGGACCCTGGACTAGAGCGAACCAGGACTACGCTTTCCATGGGCTCGCGTATTGCACACTGCGGCACGGAGGCTTTGCTCTCTGTTCCTCTCACCTGGTTTTCTACCTGACGCCGCTTTCAGCAATAGATAAATCAATTATAAATATGTATTTTGCTTTAGAATCTGTTATTTGAAACTTCTGACAAGAATAAAAATAAATATAAAGATATATAAGGAATTTGTAGTATAAAAATTATGTAAAAGAAAAACAAAAAAATTTGACAAAAGTGGTAAGATCTGCAGGTATTTAGGTCCTTCAAGCTGACAGCTGTTGCAGCTGCGTCAAAAATTCGTTCCAACGTTATTTTCTAAATGTTTTATTACCGAAATACATTGTTAAGGAAAACGATCGAGTAGTCGTCAACAGAACGGGAAACGACCGCTTGTGAAGCCGTAGGCGGACCGGCGCGCGATCGCAACCACCTTTATCCTTCCTTTTAAGGAATTGTTCCTAAAATTAGTCCCTGAAAACCTTTACTTTCTTCAGTGTCTTAACATGAGGACACTCTCTCAATATGGGGACAACTGTTTTACTTTTTACTTGATTATCTGGTGTTCTGTGATTAAATTGTATATTTTTGACTGCAAACTTCCGATTCTTCCCATGTTTCATCACATTACTTTTTTCAATGAACGTTTGCTATTATCATGAAAAGTCGTAAAGAAAAACGTTCAAAACCATTTGCTGAGTGTTTAAGTCAAAAGCACAATATGTGAATGTCTCTCCACACTTTTACCTCACCTCTGACTATAAATGATCCCAAGTAGGC
The DNA here is from genome assembly GCA_900624975.1 of Angiostrongylus costaricensis. Classification (NCBI taxonomy): domain Eukaryota; kingdom Metazoa; phylum Nematoda; class Chromadorea; order Rhabditida; family Metastrongylidae; genus Angiostrongylus; species Angiostrongylus costaricensis. The sequence continues at coordinate 3,983 of UYYA01005091.1, forward strand.
AATTGTTGATCTAGGAATGTAAGCCATGAAGAAATCTCGTTTTCGCATTGACTAGTTAAAACTATAGCTGATATCTTCCGTTTAAAAGCGCTGAAATTCCTTTTGACCAAATATTTCATCATGCTTTTTGTTTCGAATAACATTAGTCCAGGAGAAATTCACACGGATTCCTTGTAGAATATTAGGATAGCGGTTATTTTCTTCCTGAAGACAAAAACAGTGTTCAGTGGCGCTAAGGTAAGCATTGTTTACAGTTAAACAATGGAGAGAAAAACAAATTGTTTCACAACATTCGTTTTTTTAAGTGGATTGATAGGATTTAGATCTTCATTTCTATTATTTCTATCCAAATAATTCGCCATTACTTGTTATACGGATCTCAACACTTTCCCCATCCAATTCGTTTTCTTTCTTTCATTTTCCACAGAGGTTTTCGGATTTAGTGCACGTTCAGATGCTGCTTCAGAGAATGGAAGAGATTTGAACCACTGACCATGCTTGAATTCTTGCAACCCGGTATCTCAAGACGTTACACTTGACCGATCTAGGGCTTGAAGTTGAGAAATCATTTTATTTTGTAAGTTATTGTACCTTTTCGGATTACTAGGCTAGCAGCACAAAATTGGTAAAAAAAAAAGTTTACTCGGCTGACTTCTCGATGTTTTCGTTTTTTCCAATATACAACTGATTCGAGTCGATGATCCATAGGTTTGATCCGTTTGGTCGCTCTCGTCATTTCGTTGTTCGTTATCGCTTCGAGTCGAAAAAAGATCTTGCGGTATTCATATTCAATACAATGTTTTCTGACTTAAGTCCAATCTACAATTTACTTGTAACAGCTATGAAGGCAGGTGGTCAGGTTTTCATGTGAGTTAGGCCACTGCCTGACAATTTCTTGCCTCCTGTTCCCAATGGCAAGGAAATGCTTGGAAAAATGGAAAGAACGTGGTTTTCTTTAAAATCTCGACATAGGTAAGATGTTACTGTTTTCACCACAGGGAGTCGTGTACTCCCAGAACGGCGAAGATCCTTGCGTTTTGTCCACTGATCGAGCGATTGTGATGTGATAGACCGAATAGATACTATATTATGCACTAAATATGGAGAGCGTTAAGTTATTAATGATAGTTTTCGATATTCTTGTTGTGCAAACAGGAGGTTTTGAGCAACGCCTAGTAAACTGCCTATCAATATACCATTCCAGGTTTTGAAGAAAGAGATACTGCCGAAACGTCAAACTTGACTGAATAAAGAATGAAGTAACACCTCGTGTTTGCTCAACAAGAATATTGAGGACTATACCGAGGTTAGCAGAAAGTCGGTCTTGGGAATTAATGACAGTATTTTCGAAGTGAATATAATATGGAAATGAACGTAGCGTTTGGTGCAGTGGTGATGTCACTCATAATGCGGACAACCGAGCTTCCATTCGGCGTCTCAAATCTTACGTCTGATTTTTCGAATAATTTGCCTATTTAATGATGTGACTTTACCAAATAACCTTATGCATTTACTCTCTGGATAATCAATATAGTTAAATATCCTGCATTTGAAGTTTCGGGGTTTTTGAATGAGGGCGGACGATGAATTGTTGATTTTATCCATAAATTTCTTGTGGTATTAAAGCTATGTAGATCCTTATTGGTTAAAGCATATCGTTACAAAATGCCTATGAAATAGGATGTAAAATGAAAAGCTTAGCACATAGTCTACATAACATAATGGTCAACTTGAAATAAAGGTTTGAATTAAAAATTCCGATTAATGTGACGCATGTAGTGTAGTGGTTGGAGGCGGTCTGCTATATACTTTGGGTCGATCCCGCGTCCTAGGCTCACCAAGCCTTTCATCCCTCCGGGACCAAAAATTTGGTGCCAGGCTTGTCTGGGAGAATAGCAGCAGTAGCTTGATACATCGGCAGGCAACCGCAAGTCATTGTATGGGCCAGATATGCATTCATTCACCTCCAACGATGCTTAATGAAGTACATTGCATGGTGCATCCCTCAGTCATTGACCAACGTCGAGAGCTCTATCCTTCTTTTATCCTTTAGCATCTGCATAGTCGCATAAGGTGATATTTCTATTCTTCTACCACTTTTTTATTTTAGCACACGCTGTCTTTTTCTGATTCGGAAGCTTATATCATATTGTGATTGCATCTTCAATGCCGCCTTCAATCTAGCTTCACTAAGGTCTCGTCTGGTACAGTTCACAATCTTCGTAGCCTGGATAAATTATTTTCACCAAGCAGGAAGACCACCGATCCGATGGTCAGAGCTCTTCACGAAAACCGTAGAACATAGACATGATGTTCAACGAGTCTCTAGAGCGAGCAGAACTTTGACGGCTACCCTTGCACTCGAAAGGGAAAAATGGGAGATTTACTGGCCCCCGCTCGAGTCATCGACCATCCACGGGACGAGAGTTGATACAGGTGATCGTGAATTACTCTGATTAGGGAGGAAATAATACCCATGATCGACTTTCTACAAATCTCGGCACTGATCAATAATTCGCGTTTTTGATAAGCACGCAAGAATTTGTTAGTTTATTCTTTATTCACAAAAAAGCTGAAGTTTCGACGGAATTCGTCTTCTTCAGAGTCTGGAAAGGTCAAGTTGACTGCAATTCATGCAGTTAAACATCTGCGTAACCAAAATAGAGAAAACAGTAAATCAAGATTTCAATTGCATCGAAAACAAAGTAGCTTCTTCGCACATACACCAGTTTTTATGATTCTTCCAGTGAGTATTTCACTTCAAGTCGAACCATGTAGATCCCAGGATCGACTTTCTCTTAACCTCGGCATCGGAATATGAATGTGTCGTTTTCTTGTTCAGCAATCGCGAGGTTTTTAAACAGCATACATTTACTTCCATAAAAAACACAATACAATACAACGCTAGCTGACGTTTCGGCAGTATCGCCTTCTTCAGAGCCGCTTTTTCGTGACCTTCGTGATAATCAGCTGTTCTAAACTTCCTCATTGGAAGTCACGAAAAAGCGGCTCTGAAGAAGGCGATACTGCCGAAACGTCAGCTAGCGTTGTATTGTATTGTGTTTTTTATGGAAGTAAATGTATGCTGTTTAAAAACCTCGCGATTGCTGAACAAGAAAACGACACATTCATAGAACCATGTAGAGTTTTCATGAATGGGTAGTGTGCCTCTCTCACACTGGGATGTCAATCTTAAAGTCTATAGTAGTCTAAAACATCAGGCTAATCTAACCCTCCATCGGGGGTTGACGCCGGATTTTTCTTTGAAAAGCTCGCATTGATCTACTAAGACTTGCGACTGCCAGTGATAAAGGCCGGAGAACAATATGACCCCGCGATACCGGAGTACGGCACAAATTTGCCGATGACGGATTCCAGCCGGTGAACGGAATGAAATAAATGCTTGGATCAGTGTAATAAATCAAGTTGTGCCATTTAAATATATGAATATTAGTAGTTTTGCTCTAAAACAGATCGTTGATTGGCAGACGCCGCCAAATCAAAGTACAAAAAAGCCTACGACGTTTGTTCTGTATCAGTTTCTCAAGAGAAAGCCCAGGATGACGGAACACCTCTACAAGAGTCTCTTAAACTATAACGTTCCCAATGGACAGTGAATATAGTACTGACAAAATACATTTCTAAAGATCAACTTTCATAAGTTTTTCCTACGGATATTTATTTTCAAAGAGTCCGAATCAAGAATGTTTGAGACGGATTTCTTCCATCAGTATAAATTCTTTTGTCCATTTATCGTTATTTCTTCGTCTCTTCTCTGACGTGATTCACATCCAAAGTATTTTTCATGCGTTTAGCCGCTAATCCTGCCTAGTCAACTGTAGTTTTATCAGTGACAGGGCACCAGTAGCGCAGTGATTGGAGGAGACTGGTCGTGCACTGATGGTTGATGGGCCTATCTCAATGTTTTATGCATATCCAAACTATTGTATCCTTCTTCTAAAACACTTCTTTACGAAAAAAAAAAGCAGAGACTATAATAACAACACGATGTTTATAAAGACTGCCTGAGGCCGTTCTGTCTAGAACAGCAACGCCGTCAAGAACTACATTCGTTGTCGCATTAGCAGCTACAAAATTCCCAATTACTACTTAAGGATAAATCGCGCTTGTTAGAAACGTCAACGATAAAACAAATATATGTAACATTTATCTAGTTCCTTTATTGCTTCACATCGAGGTATAAAGGGATAACGGATGAAGCTGTCGGCGTTGATCAATCCTAAGGGATGCGCCATGCATTCGACTTCATTATGTATCGTTGGAGGCGATTGAATTCATATGTGTCCTTTACAATGACTCGCGGTGGCCTGCCAATGTATCGAGCCAGTGCTGCCTCTCAAATTAGTTTGGTACCAGTTTGCCGACCCCGGAGGGATGGAAGGCTTGGTGGGCTGTGAGCGCGGGAATCGATTCCACGTGTGTGTCGTTGTGGCGCCTCCAACCACTGCGCTACATGCGCCACTTCACATTGGGGTATGTTGTGAAATACAACCGCAATAATGTTGAGATATTTGCAGAACTTGGACCCAAGACCGGATTGATTATCCGAGGACTTACGTGTTACCCAAGGCACCACTGAGGCCCTTGTGCTGCCTTTCTCTCAGCCTGTCTTTTTACCTTAACGGCGTCATCAGCAATCACCCAGAGTGATCCGAGGAGTGCAAATCGCGTCGAACCCGGATAAACTAAAGCTGTAGGCAAAATCACAATGTATAACTTGAAATTATAGTGGACAATAAGTACGTAAAACTTGAGTCCCCAGGAAGGGTTACCGCTGTTCGATCTGGCTTGTGGTCCCTTTTGCAATTATCTCAGGACCATTGTGGAAGAAACGATAGTTGGAAGGAATCGAACGGAAGAAATAAAGGAAATAAAAGATTTGGCTCGATATTTAACTTTTGCAGCAGATTACACATACAATCAGGAATGAGAAAAGCGTTTTCTACATGATGATAGCAGTACCTTGTGTCCCACAGAAGTATTAAGAGTAGGTACCAGAAAAATTGCTCGTCGTCGTACGCTGAAATCTCGTCATCACAAGATGACAGCACTCGCAGATGGAATAAAAGTCAAATTCAGACGTGGTATTTCAGATTTCCGCTGATATTCTTCTGACTTCTGATTACGCTGATTACGCTTCTACAAGATAAGATCTTTGTCCTTGCTAGTATAAGCATGCTCCGGCGTCTGAAATTATCTTGCATCGACATCCTTTGGATACTTTCCATTTTCTGTGAGCAAATTCCCAGTGTCGCACTTAGAATCACCACAGAGAATCGTTTCGAGTTCGAAAACCAATTCCTCATTTTCTTCTTCAGGGACGCATAAGTATAAGTAAGAATTTGAAAATCAATTGACTGGGGTAAGAATTAGGTACACGTTGGCGCCATAGACTCCTGTATTTGACGCTTTGAAGAGACAAAATCTTCCATTTAGCGAACAGTGGTTTTGCTATGCACTTGAATTAAAACCGTTTAAAACGTTTAGTGTTTGAAAACACCTGCCATTCAGTACGGTTAGTTAAGAAAGCAAAAAAAAAATCACGAAGAGCCATAATATTAACATTAGAAAACTGGCTATGCTGTTGTGGTTCAGCAAAAGAGACAGCATCAGCGTTATGGCAAACAACAACATGTGTTCGTAAACTTTTGTACCAATGAAAGCATATCAATCAACTCTGATACTCGCTATGGAGGAAAGCAATATCAGGTTTGGTTCCCACATTGGCTTCATAAGGAGAGTACAAGTGGTGAGAATTAACGACGTCGTACAAAATTTCAAAACTCACTTTTTTTTTAAAACCTCGGGATGACTAACCAACATTTATTCATTCACTGATAAACTAACATAATGTTGGTAAACAACTTTATTTGGCTAAGGTTCGACGACTTGGCCTTCGCCTTCGTCAGAGGCGGTGCTCCGAGTCGATAGTCCACACTTGTTCGTCTTCTCGATGTAGTATCTTTGTCTTCGTAACGAGTCAAATCTTCATCAGCACATCTTGAATGTGATAACCTCACTCTGCAATGGCCATTGATACCACACGGTTGTTGTTGATAGTGATTGGCCGCTGGTAATAACTTGTTTATCACAGGCATCCAGTATTCAGTTTTCAGTTTCATTTGACACTTTTCAAAGTTGGTTAGATGTCGTCTGAAACCAGAAGGTAAGTTATAATTTTTCAGATTTATCGCCTTCCTTCTTTAATCAGATAAGGTAAGGCAGAAGAAATGTGGAATTACAGCTCGGCCTATACTGTGCTTTTAAAAAAAAGTTGTGGTCTTTCTACATGATGTTAAACTAGGTGGGCTTGAAAAACCAATACGATGTCGAGATAATTGCAAAACTCTGGATCGCAGGTGTCTGCGGTGGCAAACGAACGCGTTATTACCCTTTCCGGGATGGGATGATCGATAGAACTGGCAGAGAGACAGGCGAAACGAAGGACCCGCATGGTGTGGTGGTGGACTAGTTAGCCCCGGAAAGGCTAATAACGTTTTCGCTCCCTACAGCAGACACCTGCGATCCGGAGCTTTGCAAATATCTCAGCATCATGTGGTCTTGTCGCAATTATTACCCTACCATGAAAAATTGTAATGGGCAGCAAGTAAAAATTTAACATTATCCACAAGATTGCTTCAAATCGTTGTCTTATCATTGTGTATGCTGTTGAACCTAGAAGTAATACATTTCTGTTTCTCTTATAGAATTTAGATATGGATCACTTGTCACCTGTAGCCCCGTTGATCGTAGAGGAACTCGAGCGCACGCCGATAAACCTCCTGTTTTTCCCTGTCTCGTGCAAAACTAGTACAGAGGGTTCTCCTCGCTCTAGAAGCTTGTTGAGCATTACATCTTTCTTCAAGGCTTCTCGAGAACAACAACTGTGACCATCGGACCAGTGGTCTTCCTGCAGAGGGTTCGATATCTCGAGGAATTCAGTAGCTAACGGCTCTTGTCCGTCGGTTGTCATTCATACGCATTACCTGCCCGCCACATCATATTTTCTACTGCTTCGCGTACAGAACGGCACCTTTGGTATTTGATCGTTAGCGAAGGTTGGAGCATCGGATCCCTTCCCTTACTTGTGTGACGCGGCATAACTCCTAACATCGCCCGTACGACTACAGGCTCAATAACGCTGAGTGATCCTTCGTCCGGGTTACCAAAGAATAGGTTTCTGACGCATACGTTAGGGCAGGAAGTACTGTTGAGTCCAAAAGGTGGGCACGGCGTCCAGTGTTCTTTGTTCTCTTTACTACGTCCTCGATGCTCTTGAAAGCTCCCCAAGCCGCTCGTTTCCTCTTGCTCAGCTTTGAAGCTAGGTCGTTCATCATATCGATTTCCCGACCTAGACAGATAGAACTGAAGCGTTCGGAGATATTCGTTCCGTTGAGCGTGAATGGAGCATACGAAACCAGTTTGTTTTTCAGCAACATCAGTTTTATAAGATTTAGTCGAAGACCAATCTTTCCACAGGCTTTATCAAAGTCGTCAAGCATACGTTCCGGTTGGTTAATGTTTGGTGTTGTTAGGACGATGTCATCAGCAAAGCGAAGATGATGCAACTGCCGAACGTCGATTTTCACTCCCATGTTATCTCATTCCAATGTTCACATGACGTTCTGGAGGGTGGCGGTAAATATTTTTCGCGAGATGGTATCGCCCTGCCTTACTCCTCTTTTGACGTCAATGCTAATATCGCTGTAGAATGGTGATATCTTGGTTGTGAAGGTTTTGTACAGCTCACGAAGATTCTTAGTGTGAGTAAGGATTCTTTGACTATCAAGGGCTTCCGTGACTGCTTCTATCCTAATTGAATCATAGGCCTATAAATCGATGAAAGTGAGAGAGAGCAGTCTTTTGTGCTCTTTCGATACTTCAATGAGCCGTTTTACCGTGTGGATGTGGTCAATCATTACTGAATCCTTTTCGAAACCCTGGTTGCTCTCATGAGTGTCCTTCGTCTAGTGTTCAGTCAATCCTGTTTAGGATGACTCGGAGACGGGAGACGAGACTCTCACGTCCAGCGTTGAGGTTGGGGCTTTTGGAATTGCGAATTACCATAGACGGTCTTGGTCGTCATGATAAACTCAGACAGTAGCTCACCCTTCTCGTTCATTCTAATCCGTAAATCTCAAAGTAACGTTCTTCAGACGTGCTTTTGGTTCAGTCTCAGCGTTAACATTTTCATTTATGCCCTTGAAGAATGTGTGGTCTTCTCTATATGGGCTTCTCCAAGTCCACGTAGAACTCTTCGGCTTCTTCTTCGACATAGTTTGTTTGACGACAGCGAGGAACATTGTCAAAGCCGATATTGATCCACATCTCTTCAAACGTAGACGTCCAGTTGGAGTTGTTAGACGTTCGACTGAATTGATATCATGGGTAAACTCGTGCTGACGAGAACGCCGACGCCGCAGTCTCCTCTACTGTCGCATGTTCCGTGATACACTTCGTCTCCGGTGTCAAAGACGGCGCTGAATTGGTGGCGTCGTCTCGTCTCGGCCACGTCGATGTCGTCGTGCCTTATTTTCCTTCCTTGCATGATCATATCTTCTATCGAGGACTCGCGGATGCAAGTGCCCGTGCACTGTAGGTACAGATCGTCAGTTCTTTGAGGTTTAGGCGGCTTACAATAACGCCGAATCGGGGCTCTTTCGGAGTCAGGAAAATGAGATTCTTTTTTTTTACGACTTTCGGCGTTTTTTACTCCTACGTATAGCTTGCTGTTCTCTGAGGAAGGTGGCTGTGTATACACACGGGTAGCTTGCCAGTCTCTCCCAGAGTGGGGAAGGAGCATATTTCTTGAAGACAACTCCTCACCGCTTCTCATATACTTCCATGTCTTTATTGAAAGCTTATAGCGGAATTGACTCGTGGAATGCAATCCGTATAAGCGAAAACGCACCCACACGCACACGCGCAAGCATAAATGCGCCTCGTAAATACAGAAAGCATATGCCAAATTGGCGCAGCAGAGAGAGCGAGTCCACCCTGAATCCATCTTCATCTTAGAGAAGGAATGGTCGCTTTTGGTCCGCGATATACTCCTAAATGCCACCTGGAGCTGTGCCACGCAGTCTTGAGAATAATCGGATCGAGATCCCTCATTTGAGGAAAATTTATGAAGATTTTAATAAGCAAGTTAAATTCGTAGCGTACCGCGATCTAGAAGCACTCACCTTACCGTACGTCAAGTTTTTCTATTTGTCAGGTTTTGCGCGTTCGCACCCCCGTCTGAAGTGTACAGTGTACTTGTTCATACTTTTACAGTAAAAACTGACCATGGTTGGGACCAAGCTATTACGCAGCCGCAATGATCCAATTTACAATAGTACAGTCTTAAGAAGCAAGATATTCGATATTATAGATGTGCCGAGACACCGAGTCCCACGCGACGTTTTGCTGTTAGTGAATCGTTACGACCGCCCATTCCACCTGAGTTTTGTTCTCGTTGGAATCGTGAGATCGATGAAACGATTGCTTTGCTAACATTACCGCAGGAGAGCAAAAGCCCATTCTCAAATTTCCGAGTCGAGGTAGGAATTTTGGTACGAACTGCATACCTACGTGTTATGAAATCCGTAACTTCATCAGAAATAACGTTTCCAATAGGTGTTTTCTGAGGGATTGTAGCCAGGTGCGAATTTCGATGCCATTTTTTCTTGCTTTTATGCACTCACTTCGTTTTTTGGGTTAATTGTTTCCTTATTTTATCTCCATAGACTTCCTTAGTTGGATTGAAACAAATCCATAAAAGATGACGAAGAGGTACGAAACCTGCTGTTAGACAGCAGGCAGTTTACTTAATCTCTTGGTCACTAAGTTATTGTTAATTATGTATGGTAGTCTTTTGAAAATCGCCTGCAAGGAAGGGGTACCACACTACCATAGACATAGAAGAAATCTTTGAGAATAATATTAACAATGGATATTTTATCTAAGACTGCAAGACTGTAAGACTTGTCATATTATCCCTATCCTACAACGGCAAGATTTAAGCATTCACGGATTTCTATACCACCTGTATCACCTGCAGCCCCATCGATCGTCGAGTGACTCGAACGGCCACCAATAAATCTTATTTTTTTCCCTATCGCGTTCAGGGGTAGCTCAGTGGGTTTTGCTCGCTCTAGGGAATTGTTGAGCATCATATCTTTCTTCTAGGCCTTCAGTGAAGAACTCAGAGCATCGGATCGGTGGTCTTCCTGCAGTGCGTTTCAAATCATGAGGAACCCAATCACTAACGGCTCTTGTCCATTGCTTGTCATTCATACGCATTGCGTGTCCAGCCCACCTTACCTTCGACACTTTCGCTCATAGAACGGCATCTTTGATTTTTGATCGTTGACGCAGGTCGGAATGTTGGATCTCTTCCCTTAATTATGTGGAACGGGATACTCCTAGCATCGTCCTTTTGACTGCGTGTTCGATAACGCTGAGTGTCTCTTCACCCTGCTTACGCAGCGACCACGTTTCTTACGCACACGTTAGGGCAGGAAATACCATTAAGTCGAAAAGGTAGGCACGGAGTCGGGTGTTCTTAGTTCTCTTCACTACTTCTTCAATGCTCTTGAAAGTTTCCAAGCCGCTCGCTTCCTTCTACTCAACACTGGAGCTAAGTATCATAGTGGGACCCACGGATTAAAATGGTCGTCCAATCTAGATAGACGTATCTGGAGCATTCGGAGATAGTCCTTCCGTTGAGCGCGAATGGGGCATACGAAACCAGTGTGCTCCTCATGAACATCGTTTTGTGAGATTTAGTCGGAGACCAACCTTTCCACAGGCTTTTTCAAAGTCGGCGAGCACTCGTTCTGCATGGCTAGTGTTTGCTGCTGTAAAAGCGATGTCATCAGTAAAGCGAAGGTGGTGTAACTGCCGACCATCGATTTCCACTCCCATGTTGTCCTATTCCAATGTTCGCATGACGTTCTTGAGGGTGGCGGTGAGTAATTTTGGCGAGATGGTATCGCCTTGTCTAACTACGCTTTTGACGTCAATGTTAATATCGTTGTAGAATGGTAACATCTTGGTCGTAAAATTTTGTTAAGCACGCGAAGAGTCTTTATATACTGAGTGGGAATTCCTTGATTATCAAGGACTTTCATGACTACTATCTCCATTGAGTAAAGCCTTCTTTAAGTCAATGAAAGTGAGACAGAAAGGTCTTTTGTACTCTCGCAAGACTTTGGCGAGTCTTGTTTTCGTGTGGATGTAGTCCATCGTGGTAAATCCTTTTCGAAATCCTGCTTTCTCACATGGCTGCCGTTTATCCAGTGTTCTTTCAATCCTGTTTAGAATGACTCGAGTGAAGAGCTAGTAGACTGCAGACAGCAAGCAGATTGGAAGATAGCTGCAGATATCGTGGAGCTCACCCTTCTCGAACAATAGCACGGTCTTCCTGGTTTTCCACTGAGTAGGGACCTTTCATTCGGACGGCTAACGTGTGAACAGTCGGGCAGTTGTGCATACGAGGACTGGCGGAGGGTTTTCAGGTGTTCTGATCTTATCGAGTCCGAACCTTGCGCTGTTGGATTTTTCACCGACGAAATAGCATGTCAAATTTCGGAAGGGGGAACCGGTGGCATGACATATCCGTCCTTCTTTATCTTATATGGGGAAAGAACGGAGCCATCGAAAAGATCTGAGTAGTATGCGTGAATGGTTTTCTCCATTGCACTTTTGGACGCTGTAACTGTTCCGTCTGGACGTCGGAGTGCGATCATCTTGCTCTCGTAATTGATGAAGCTTCTGTGGGCTTCGCTAATTCTTTTCCCAGCCTGTGCAGTTTCGACCATAGCTGCTGCTCTTTAAGGTCTTCTCTTATCATCTGTTTGCATTGTTTTGCAAATTCGGAGGTTAGTTCGAGGTTGCCTGCAGCCCGTACGATTCCATACTGGCGTATCAGCTCGAGTGTTTCTGGAGACAGACGTATTTTGGTGACTTNTGGAGCTCACCCTTCTCGAACAATAGCACGGTCTTCCTGGTTTTCCACTGAGTAGGGACCTTTCATTCGGACGGCTAACGTGTGAACAGTCGGGCAGTTGTGCATACGAGGACTGGCGGAGGGTTTTCAGGTGTTCTGATCTTATCGAGTCCGAACCTTGCGCTGTTGGATTTTTCACCGACGAAATAGCATGTCAAATTTCGGAAGGGGGAACCGGTGGCATGACATATCCGTCCTTCTTTATCTTATATGGGGAAAGAACGGAGCCATCGAAAAGATCTGAGTAGTATGCGTGAATGGTTTTCTCCATTGCACTTTTGGACGCTGTAACTGTTCCGTCTGGACGTCGGAGTGCGATCATCTTGCTCTCGTAATTGATGAAGCTTCTGTGGGCTTCGCTAATTCTTTTCCCAGCCTGTGCAGTTTCGACCATAGCTGCTGCTCTTTAAGGTCTTCTCTTATCATCTGTTTGCATTGTTTTGCAAATTCGGAGGTTAGTTCGAGGTTGCCTGCAGCCCGTACGATTCCATACTGGCGTATCAGCTCGAGTGTTTCTGGAGACAGACGTATTTTGGTGACTTTCGAGTTCTCAGCTTTCATTGCGCTAACGTGAGCATGTTAAATAAGCCCATGGTATTCTTCGTCGACATTTCGACAACGGCATCTTTTCTATAGACGACTAGTGAATTGAAAAGGTCCCAGTTTATAGTGGTTCTAGGACTTCGTTTTTTGAATATGGCGACTTTTTCTCCTTTCCGTGAGGAATAGAATCTTGCGCAAAGGAGGCGACGGTCTGATACCGTGTAAAATTTTGGGACAGCAACGACATCGGTTAGGTAAAACGTTCCACTTACTGTTAAGCGGTGTATTTCGTTGTGTACCGTCCATTGATGGACGTGCCCCATGTCCAGCGTTGAGGTTGGGACTTCTGGAATTGCTAGTTACCATCTGTCGTCTTGGTCTTCATGATAAACTCAGATATCCGCTCACCTTGTTCGTTTTATTCTAGTCCATGGGTTCTAATGTGACGTTTTTCAGACGTTCTTCTTGGTCCAGTCTTGGCGTTGAAATGTCTAATGATGACCTTGAAGAATGTGTGGTCTTCTCTGTAGTACTTCTCCAAGTCCATATAGAACTCTTCGACTTCTTCTTCGTTGCAATATGATTTCGGCGCTAAACGACGAAGATTGTCAAAGCCAGAATTGATCCACGTCTTTTTAATTGCAAACGTCCTATTCGGGTTGTAAGTTGTTCGAATGAATCAATGTTCATGGACGATCTCTTGTTGAGGTAAATGCCGACGCCACCGACTCCTGTGCTGTCGCATGTTCCGAGGAACAGTTCTTCTCCGGTGTCATAGACGGCGTCGAATGGCTGGCGTCTTCTCGTCTCAGCCAGAGCCGATTACGTCGCACCTTATTCTTCTTGATTGCGTGAGCAAGTCTTCTTTCGAGGACTCGGATTCAAGCGTGCGTGCCCTGTACGTACAGATCGTCACCTTAGTTCCTTGCGGTTTAGCCCGCTAAGTTAGAATGGCCCTGAGATTTGTGTAAAGATAGAGATTTTTCAGCGTAAGTTTCTACTTTTTCTACTTCTTTTCTATGCAAGGGGTTAATGCGACCTTGTAGCGTCTACATTTCAGAGGACTTTGTTTCAGAGTTGGAATGATTCGACCTCCATAACCAAATTGAAGAAGCATTGTATAGCTATGGCTCAGGTTTCAGTTCAGGAGAACCAAGGCAGTTTACAAGGCATGCGTTTTTAGCCCGTTGACAACAAATGTTGCTAAGAAAAGTAAACAAACATTTTATAATTGCTGGTTTTCTTAGGTCGCTCTGACGAACGTTCGTTGCGGAATGCTTTATGCATGGCGGATTATTCCAAAGTAGAGCTGGACAGACTATACGAAAGGATTGCAAGGAATGAGGAACTAATAGCGTCTTATGTTGAAGAAAACAAGGAACTAAAGGTACTTATTTCGGCCAATGAGTAAACGAGCCTTTAGTTTGTTCATTGTAGCAAGAGTTGTTTTCGTTACGTGAGAGACTCCTGCGACACGAAGAACAAGAGGAGCAAATTCTCAAAGTTGCAGAGCAGTTAAGACGCAGTGTCGTAGAACAGCGATCTCCGGCTGGAGGAGAGGACCATAAGTTGAAAGTAGTAAGACATAAGTCTAACATTAGCCTAAACAATTTTCTTCGATCTATATTGCATACTGTTGTTTTCGTCGTATTATTGATCTAAGACAGCTGACGTGAATAATTGTTTCCTGGATGTCCTATTATGCATTTTAGTCTAAGGTGACCGTAAACAATCAGATTAAGGTTATATTAAGGAAAGTACGCCAACCACAAGGCGATATTCGAAAACCGACTTCAGGTCCTTGTTATTTCAATCGAGAGATCACAAGAGGTTCGTGATTTCTAATGCTCTTGTCATGAGCACAATTTGAAGGTTAGTTCAGGTTGAAGTCAGCACCGAGGATTCTAATCCATAAACCAACAAATCCTGTTCCAACAGCCGGAGTTCGAGTGAAATCACAGATACATAAAGAACAAGTGGCGAAACTTGAGGTGCTGTTATTAAAACCCTGTGTTATCGTATCATTTTCGGGTTTGCTTACCATTCAGGGATTTTTATTAGTCATGAAATATGTCATTTAACTCCCAAATCCAATCTTCTATTAACCTCAGCATTGATTGAATAATTCTTTCTACTGTTCAGCAAATACGAGGTGCTATTTTATTTCTTTATTTACGTACAAGCTGACGTTTCCGCGGATTTCGCCTTCCTCAGAGCTTCGAAAAGTCAAATTGACAACAATCTATTCGGCCAAACACCTCCATAACCAAACAAGGAAAACGCTAAACCAAGATTTCAATCACATTTAACACAGCTCTGCACACTCACCGCTTTCTATGAGTCTTCCACTGAGTATGTCGTGTGAAAACCGACCGCACAGAATTCACGTGGAAGCGTAATGTGCGCCTCCCAACAGAATAACAGGTTTATATACTGTCCAATATCACGCGTGATAATGAGGCATTCTTCCCTGCGGTTCATTTTCGGATTCTTGGAATTAATCCTGAATGCCTCTAGAGTTTTGTGCGCTTGTGTTCTCGATTCTTGGGCGAGGATCGTAACCCTTACTTCAAAATCTTTTCCGTTATGTCTCTGCGTGCTATGCTTGCCTAGTGGAGTATTTGGCTTACGTTTGCCGATTAGGTGTTTTTTTATACGTACACAGAGTGGTCTAGCCGTTTCACCAACGTATTCGTCCCCGCACGCTTCACAAGAGATCAGATAGACTGTACCCGAACTCATGCAGTCACCGTCTCTACCACTGGGGCAAATTTTGCAATTTTCGTCGAAATACCACCGAGTAATCTAAGATGCCAGCTAGTTCGTAACCGCCTATATGACTGTCTATATGCAACGCAAAATTGCATAATTTGTCCCAATGGTAGAGGTTACGATCCTCGCACAAGAATCGAGAACACAAGCGTGCAAAACTCTAGAGGCATTCAGGATTAATTCCAAGAATCCGAAAATGAACCGCAGGGAGGAATGCCTTGTTATCACGCGTGATATTGGACAGTATATAAACCTGTTATTCTGGTGGGAGGGGCACATTACGCTTCCATGTGAATTCTGTGCGGTCGGTCTTCGCGCGATATACTCAGTGTATACTGAAGACTCATAGAAAGCGGTGAGTGTGCAGAGTTGTGTTCAATGTGATTGAAATCCTGGTTTAGCGTTTTCTCTGTTTGGTTATGGAGGTGTTTGGCCGAATAGATTGTTGTCAACTTGACCTTTCTGAGGAAGGCGAAATCCGCCGAAACGTCAGCTTGTACGTAAATAAAGAAATAAGATAGCACCTCGTGTTTGCTGAACAAAAGTAGAAAGAATTATATCGCTTAACTCTTTTTTCTTTAGCCGCACCATTTTAATAAATCTAGCGATTATGTGCTAATTGATCGAGAAGCGGACCAAGATGGAAGCATTCGTACAAGTGTTGTGAAGGTGCTTTTAATTTCATGTTAACTAGTTCACCGTTATTTTCGCCGTACTGCAGGTGAATGCCTGATGCTGAGCACTTCTATGGCACGCTCTTGTCACTCAAAAGTTTTTGTGATAATTTTAGTCCTTTGTTAAGCACAACGCTTCATGGAAAATTTCACATGCAGACGCATTTTGTTGTGCACACAAGGCCATGTTCAGAAAGAATTTACTGATGTAGAGGCTATCAAGCCATCGCATTCCTCCGGATTCCTCAGCTTTCCCTCTTTTGCAAATACATTTACGCAAATGATGCACATTCCGAAGTATTCCTGCCATGAACGATGTTTGAATTTTAACTTATTATTTACTGCCTACTCTTTTTAAAGGCAGGGTATACATTGTGAAATATAACTTCAATGATGCTGAGATATTTGCAAAACTCCGGACCGCAGGTGTATGAGGTGGGAATGTTTGAATTTATTTTCCTACGTTCATCAACGCGTGTGGCGCAGTGGTCGGAGGCGCCCTGCAGCACACAAGTGGAGTCGATCCCCCCGCCCATGACCCACCAAGATTTCCAACCTTTTGGAGTCGGCATATTAGTACCAGACTTGTCTGCGAGGATAGCAGCACTGGGTCGATACATCGGTAGGCCACCGCGAGTTATTGAAAAGGCCATTGTATGCATTCAATCACCTTCAAACGATGCTTAGTGAAATCGAATGCATGGCGCATCCCTCTGGAATTGATCAACGCCGAGATCTTTATCCTTTATTACCCTTTACGTTCATCAACGTAAATTTGTCTAGTGTTTGAATCTTGCTTGGTTTTTCTACCATATTAGAGATTTTTTGCAAAAGTTTGGAGGACTTTTGTACCGATATTCATGCTTACGAACATGAAGCCAAAGCCGCAATTTCATCCTTTCATTAATTCTGGAATTCGCTTACTTTGCAAGTTAACTGTGATCACGCGCAGCTATAGGGGAAAGAACCATAATAGAGTTTCAGTAACCGTCGTGTAGGACTGTAGTTGAAGTAGAGTAAGTTTTAAGCAATAGCAAGATCACGGAACTAATAAGAGATCCAGCGTTCTTTTTGTAACACTGAAGATTTTACCACAAGAAAGTTGAATGTTTCTTATGTCACGTTTACTTCACATTGCAAGAGTCGGAGGCTTTTCTCTCTTCTAATTCTATCTGATTCCCAACGGTTTACCACTTCATCGTGGAGGGGAGGTGATCCCGGCTGTCGGACTGCGATGTACAGCAGTGGATTCATCCCCTGGCAGGGTCTCCCAAGCTGGGAAGGAGTCCGGCGTTTCCACCAGAAAGGCCAGCTAAGAGTAAACCAATACCACTACCAGGATCAGCTACCGTCTTGATATCAAAGTTGCATCGTGGTAAATCTTCTTCTGAACCACTGTCCGTGGTGGTGAAGAACTGGGGCAGAATTTGGCCAGACTGACCTCGGGACTCCAGAGAACCATAATGGCTTAACCAGCAAGGCTCCGAAAAATGGACATTATGCTGGGCCCGCACAACCAGTGAGGACTGGCCATTCAATTATCAAGTAAGTAATGCTGTCTGATTTAGTAATAATAGCAATTGCTTGATGTCGACCACTATAAACGGTCCTTAATTGTTTGCACACAGTTTATTTAATTACTCTTAGAATGTTTCACGTTTGTAAATTCCAAATTTACTGTTCGGTTTGGAATTCTATTTGTTGTAGTTTTCTAAGTGTCCTCCTAAGGTATTTACCAGTGAAGTGTTTTCCTTACGTCTAAAAATCTTTGCTTTGCAGGGTATTTGTGTTCCAACAGCCTGTGGAGGAACTGCAGTAGTGTTTAAGGATGTTGAACTGGTCTCTCCCAGAACTCCAGAAAGCAATCTTTGTAGATTACGATCTGTCGCAACCAATTGATAAAATTTCTCTCATGCTTTACTCACATAAAAATGAATTAACCTCACTCGGCAATCATTATCAGTCGACAACCATGCGAGACCGTGCTATATAAAAGAGCACTGAATTCCTCATTGCAATTTCAAAATGGTCTTTATTATTAGGAAATTTACAAGTTCTACAGTTTTATACTGCTTCCCAGATCATTCAGGCACTTGCCTCTGCTGACGTGGCAAATAAGACGCAACGAAGTGGAAAATGGTGATCGCATTAACTACATTTATGTTTTCGAGAGCGTACACTTAAAATTCGAACTTTGCTTAAAAACACGTTTCTTTGAAAACCCAACGAAATGACGGTTAAAGGACATGAACACCATAATACACCCAACGTTTTCCATGCGATTTTTTCTTTTTTTTTTGGTATAGTAGTTTTGTTCGAGGCTGTGGTTAGAGGAGCGCTTCAATACACACCCCACACACACACACACACACACACACACACACACACACACACACACACACACATACACACTCCATGGCCGCAGTCTAGTAATCCCATATTGATGCAGTGACGTAAAATTGATGCCATGTTCGTTTAGGGAGCGCGAAAAGAGTGATTTGTTACAGTGGTAGACACCCACAACTCATTGCATGGGCGAAATACGCCTCCAGTCATCCTTGCAAAGTCGTTCATAATGTTGATTTCTTTCCGTGGATAGACGTAACTGGAACGTTCGGAGATATTCGTTCCATTGAGCTTGAACGGGGCATACAAAGCCAATTCGTTTCTCTTGAACACCGTTTTTGTGAGATTTAGCCGGAGACCAATCTTTCCACAAACTTTATCAAAGTTGGCAAGCGTTCGTTCCGCTTGGCTAATGTTTGGTGTTATAAAGACGATGTCATCAGCAAAGCGAAGATGCCGACAATCGACTTTCATTGCCATATTATTCTATTCCAATGTTGGCACAACGTTCTGGAGGGTGGCGGTGAATAATTTTGGAGAGATGCCATCGCCTTGCCTAACCTCTCTTTTGACGTCAATGTTAATATCGTTGTGGAATGGTGACAACTCGGCTGTGAAATTTTTGAACAGCTCACGAAGAATCTTTATCTACTGAGTAGGGACTCCTTTACTCTCAAGGGCTTCCAAGACTGCTTCTATCTCAATTGAGTCAAAGGCCTTCTTTAGATCGATGAAAGTGAGGCAGAAAGGTCTTTTGTACTCTCGCGATACTTTGGTGAGTCTTGTTTTCGTGTGGATGTAGTCCATCGTGGTAAATCCTTTTCGAAATCCTGCTTCCTCACATGGCTGCCCTTTATCCAGTGTTTTTTCAATCTTGTTTAGGATGACTCGAGTGAAGAGCTAGTAGACTGCAGACAGCAAGCAGATTGGAGGATAACTGTAGGTATCGTGGAGCTCACCCTTCTTGAACAATAGCACGGTCTTCCTGGTTTTCCACTGAGTAGGGACCTTTCATTCGGACGGCTAACGTGTGAACAGTCGGGCAGTTGTGCATACGAGGACTGGCGGAGGGTTTTCAGGTGTTCTGATCTTATCGAGTCCGAACCTTGCGCTGTTGGATTTTTCACCGACGAAATAGCATGTCAAATTTCGGAAGGGGGAACCGGTGGCATGACATATCCGTCCTTCTTTATCTTATATGGGGAAAGAACGGAGCCATCGAAAAGATCTGAGTAGTATGCGTGAATGGTTTTCTCCATTGCACTTTTGGACGCTGTAACTGTTCCGTCTGGGCGTCGGAGTGCGATCATCTTGCTCTCGTAATTGATGAAGCTTCTGTGGGCTTCGCTAATTCTTTTCCCAGCCTGTGCAGTTTCGACCATAGCTGCTGCTCTTTAAGGTCTTCTCTTATCATCTGTTTGCATTGTTTTGCAAATTCGGAGGTTAGTTCGAGGTTGCCTGCAGCCCGTACGATTCCATACTGGCGTATCAGCTCGAGTGTTTCTGGAGACAGACGTATTTTGGTGACTTTCGNTATCGTTCGAGTTCTCAGCTTTCATTGCGCTAACGTGAGCATGTTAAATAAGCCCATGGTATTCTTCGTCGACATTTCGACAACGGCATCTTTTCTATAGACGACTAGTGAATTGAAAAGGTCCCAGTTTATAGTGGTTCTAGGACTTCGTTTTTTGAATATGGCGACTTTTTCTCCTTTCCGTGAGGAATAGAATCTTGCGCAAAGGAGGCGACGGTCTGATACCGTGTAAAATTTTGGGACAGCAACGACATCGGTTAGGTAAAACGTTCCACTTACTGTTAAGCGGTGTATTTCGTTGTGTACCGTCCATTGATGGACGTGCCCCATGTCCAGCGTTGAGGTTGGGACTTCTGGAATTGCTAGTTACCATCTGTCGTCTTGGTCTTCATGATAAACTCAGATATCCGCTCACCTTGTTCGTTTTATTCTAGTCCATGGGTTCTAATGTGACGTTTTTCAGACGTTCTTCTTGGTCCAGTCTTGGCGTTGAAATGTCTAATGATGACCTTGAAGAATGTGTGGTCTTCTCTGTAGTACTTCTCCAAGTCCATATAGAACTCTTCGACTTCTTCTTCGTCATAACTTGACGTTAGCGCGTAAACGACGAAAATTGTCAAAGCCCGTATTGACCCAATTCTCTTTATTCGTAAAAGTTCGATTTGGATTGTTAGCTGTTCGAATGAATCGATGTGCATAGACACTCTTGTTGACGAGAACGCTACTCCGTCGACTCCTTCACTGTCGCATGTTCCGAGGAGCAGTTCTTTTCCGCTGTTATAGACGGCGTTGAATGGGTGGTGTCGTCTCGTCTCGACCAGGCCGATGACGCCGTACCTTAATCTACTCACTTCCATGACCAAGTCTTCTTTCGAGGATTTGGATGCAAGTGTGCGTGCATTGAGGGCACAGATCGTTGCCTTAGCTCTTTCCGATTTAGGCCGTTTAGAATGGCTCAGAGATTTCAGCGGCCTTTCCATACTCGTTCTCCTCTTGACTGTCGTGTCATTGCGCTTTGTCGTGCTTAGTAGAATGGGACTCCTTTATTTTACTGTGTTTAGCTTTCGATAAGTGCGTATAGCTTGCTAAACTTTGAACGTGGAGTCTTGGTTTACTCACGGGTAGCTTGCCAGGCTCTCCCAGAGTGGAGATGGAGCTTATTTGTTGGAGGTAACTCCTAACCGCCTCCCGCATACTTTCCTGTCGCGTGATTGCAGGCTTTTGGCCGAATTAACTGCTAGAATACAATCCGCATAAGCGAGTATCCGCACTCATATGAATGAATACGCCTAGCAAATACAGAAAGTATGTGCCAAACCATAGCAGTAGAAACAAGGATCCCACTCTGGATCCATCTGCGTCTGAGGAAGCAGAGGTCGCTTTTGGGCCGGCGCGAGATCTCTCAATATGAGTGAGATCCGCTGCATTGACAGCTTGGAAACGTTAATTGGTTCTAGTCTGTTTAACGATTTTGAAATGATTAAAAAAGCTTTTATGACAGTAGTACTGGACGGCCGCAATAACTACACGCGTTTTAGTGTTCTAGTTGCTCAAGCACCAATGCTAAAACACTGACAACAATGTACTACACAATGTACTGCCGTACATTTTTACCTCTTATCCACTGTCATCTTATCACTATTATGTTTGAAAGCCATTGTCACCTCTGAATGTTGAATCGTTTTGCAGATAGAAAAGAACTAAGAAATACGGTTTGTCGGCTCATTCGCCGCTACATATTTTATGTCGTAAGGAAGAAAAAAACTGGAGGTACAGACTTTTTAAAATTCCTTATTTCAAGTGACTTTTTTACCCTTTTGTTCTAGTTCTGTGTCCTCTTCAGTAGAAGCTGAAACAGTGACGGTAGATAGTTTTTCTTTTTTTCCACCGAATAAATTTTCCGAAACTCCACATGTAACTTGTTAGTGTAATCATTGCTTGAAATAATACATCAATCAACTTCAATCATCATCAATAATACATCAATAATACATCAAAAGAACTTGCTTTAACAAAAGTATAGCTCCTTATTTGAAGAACTTTGAAAACCAACGGTAGGGACTTTGAGCTTAAGTGTAATAGAAAGAATGAATTGTTTGGTTCTTAGAACGATGTAACTGATTTTATTCATCTTAAACAACCGTTCAACAAAAAGTAAATGTAACGAATTGGAAGCACCGATATGTAAAAATTGGAAGATAGTTTCACATCAATATTCGTGGTAAGTAGCACTCCCTTTCACGTGTGGTCTACAGTTGGTTAGCCAGAAGGCTAGACGCCAGTTCCAGATGGGAAGGCGGCAGATTAATTGCATCCCAAAAGGTGGTTTGCATTAGGCCGAATACATAGATGAATGGGTTGGACTCTCTGTATCTACTTGCCCGACTGACATATACTTTCTGTGTTTACCTAGACACTCTCATCCTACCGCGCATCGTTTCTGGGGACAGGGGTTTTCCTGAGCGTCTGGCTGCGATATGAAGGGATCATTCATCCTCCAGCAGGGTCTTCCAAGCTGAGAAAGTGTCCGGAGTTTTTACCGGAAAGGCCAGCTAAGCGTAAAGCAATGCCACGATCCACCACCGCCCTTGTATCAAACTAATCGCACGGTGGCAAATCTCCTTTTGATCCACAACGGCGGTGATTGCCTGTGGTGGTGACTATCTCGGGCTGACTTTGCCTAGGCTGACCTCGGGGCTACAGCGGAACACCATCTCTAAACCAGCAATACTAGAGGAATGGAAATTTTTTTGGAATCCGCACAACCAGTGAGGACGGGTCGTCCAAGAGTCCAAATAGGTTTACGTAGACATATTCATATAGGCATGCGTGGCAGTACTCTCGTATAAGCATTTTTTTGAGAGTTGCTTCAGAGTCGTCCAGTGTAGATTACATCGCCGCTTACTTTGAGAAATACTGCCAAACTACCCACAAGTAGTATATATCCAACGTCCTTGGCAAAACATGGCCAGTGACACTTGAAAGTGGTTGTCATCGGAATCCTCAGTTTTAAAGATGCGATCAAGCAAACTTAGAATATTATTCCCACTACCGACTTTCTGTTAACCTCGGAAGTGATCAATAAATCGCTGTTTTCTAGATGAACACATAAGATGAGCACAAGCACACAATTTATTCCTTATTCAAAACGAAGCTTCGGATTTCGTCTCATTCACAGCCTGGAAAGGCGAAGCTGACTGTAATCTGCTCAGGAACATTTTCATAGCCTCGGTGAACAAAAATTAATAAATAAATTTTTATTCGCATAGCAACCAGGTTCTTTAAACACTCACTGTTTTGTAGTTTTATAGCGTACTTTTATAAGTCCTCCAGTTATTTGGTGGAGAACAGCTGCTCATAGTCTTACATGGGCCAAGAATGTGTCTGGCTCAGATCAGAGAAGCAGCCAGGGTTATGGCGCTAGATCACGCGTAATCACAAGATACTCCTCCTTGGTGTTCGTTTTTGGTTTTTTGTAATTAATCTAGAGTGCTTCAAGAGGTTTTAATGTTGATGTTTTGAATTAGTGACACCTTCACTTTAAAATCTTCTCTGTTATCTCTGTGTCCAGGAGGAGGGGGTGAGGCTAATGAAGTATTTGGTTTACTTTGAAATTGCCGGCTAAATGCTCTTTTAAGCGAGCGAAGAATGGGCCACACGTTTAGTCAACATATCACGCTCGCACGCTTTACAGGGTTTAACTACACTGTGCACGAACTCATGCAATCACCGTCTCTACAGTTAGGGCGTGCCATGCAGTTTTGAAGTATGTATAGACGGTCATATAGCGGTTGTGAACTAAGTGGAGTCTGAAAAAAGTTCTAGATACTTCGGCTCATGCTACCGAATTCTCTAGACACGCCCTTCTCAAACGACGTTTTACAGCTGAACCCATTTCGTCGGAAACAAGAGATGAAAAGCGACCTTATTCTCGCTAGACACGCAGCCATTGGAAATGGCTATTTTTCGTACCAATTTCAAGGATTCTTCCTTTTGCTCCTTTCCTGTGCATTTGTTCCTCGCAAGCGATCTTTTTGTGTGCGAGAATTGAGAGGAGAGTTAATGAACCAGTATATTTTTGTTACTTGTCTTCCAGTAAAGACTAGAACTGCAACCCGAAAAATTATCACTGGCTGTCCTATTTTCTCTTAAAACATAATGACAAAGCCGGCTGAATAAAAGGCATAAGACTAAGCAGCTCTCAGTTAAGTTAAGTATTTTCAAGAACGTTTTCAGTAGTTAAGGTAGGAATCAGTTACCACGCAGTCTAAACAAAAGAAAGAACGAAAAAAATCAAGCAAATTTGTTCAGAACTTGGCTTTACTGTGACTGCCACCAGAATGATCTTGTTATATTTGAATAATTGCTGATTGCACTGATCAATGAAACTAGTTGAGAGACAGGGGAAACGAAGGACCCCCATGATGTGATGATGAACACGTTAGCCGCCGGAAAGATTGAAAGCGCGTTCGTTCCCCACCGCAGACACCTGCGATCCGGAGTTTTACAAATATCTCAGTATCATTGTAGTTGCATGTTTGAGTAAGTCTATTTTTTTGCTTCGAAGAACCTCGTTTTATCAGCTCTGAAAAGTGCTGCAGAAAGGATTGCGATGAAATAAGAATTAGATTACTGCTAGGCCAACTACTAAGTGGAAATAAAAAGGCTTTTTCTTTTAAGCAACAACTGGGCATTACACCACTTCATATGTTGAAATAAGCAAATATTTTAAAAATTGGCAGTATCTATATAAATTCATAATTAACAAAATGGTTGCATTCCTATGTCAAACTCCCGAAGCTTCTTTTCCTTCTTCCTCGCTGATTATTCTGTCTCCACCCACAAATTAGACTTAATTAAAAAAGCAAGCGAGAGAGTTCAGGTGTTTCAAACAATGTAGTCATGAAATCGCCAGCAAGTAATCTTTCAAATTCAGCTCTCCTCTCCGAAAATGCTCCATAGAAACACAGAAGTATAGTGGCTAAAAGAATTTATATTTAGTACACTAACAATTCACGGAGAGAAGTGACTTCTTCGTTCTCAGAAGCATAAAAAGACTTTGAACATCAACTGTGCCTATAGTGGGCAGTCTTCGCTTGTACAATTTATATTTGGGAATTGAAGGACGTAGAAAACGCTGAACTACTAAGCATGAAGTAATTGATGAGGTGTTGTCGAAATTATTGCTTAACAAATCCTATGTATAGGAAAAACAAAGAAAGAAAAAAAGCGTCAGCCACGTCTTTGGGAAAATCACTCGAACCGACTATTAATTGAACGCATTTTGCCAGGGGTCCGCACAACTAATAAAGACGGACTATCTAAATATTCAAATATCTTAGTATTCAAGTGTTCCAACAAATCGTTTAGGACCGTTTATCTTCGTTTAAACCTATTCCGAGAAGCTACTAGTCACTGAAAATAGCTATATTCCGCTCCAGTTTCAGGCATTATTCCTTCTGCTTTTTTCCTGCGCAGACATCTGTGGTCGAGCGAAAACATGTTTCTCACAAGAGCCCCTTTTTGCATGAAAACTTTTATAAGAGAGTCATTCGACGCCTTACTTCATCACGTATGAGCTGCTAGAAGGCGCGTTAACGATCCATACCGTGGCTTAAGATGGGCTTATCTAGAAAATTCGGTAACGGTGATTGGAACTCAGCCAAGTAGTGCAAGACGCCAGCTAGATGGCAACCGCCTGTATGGCCGTCCATGTACAACGGAATACTGCATAGTATACCCTAACGGTAATGACGGTGAGTGCATGAGTTCGGACAAGGTTTATCTGATCTTATGTAGAGCGGGTGGAAACAAAAACATTGGCGAAACGGAAAAAGTTCGTATAAAACAACACTTAGTCAGCAAACTTAGAATTAAACCAAATTCTTTACTAAGCGCACAGAGGACAAATAGCCAAAACGGAGATTATTTGGAAGCTGAAGTTACCACTCTCGCACATGAATCGAAAACTTCTACGTGCAAGACCCTCGAAGTATACTAGATGATTCCCAGAAATCGAAAAGTGACCGGCAGGGAGTACTGTCTCGCTTTCACGCGTGGTCTAGCAGGAAATCTTAGACTAATATTTTAATGTGAGAGACACTTATTATCCATTCATGTGTGGTCTGGACGGGTGATCTCTGTATGGAATACTCAATGAAGAACTTACGGAAAGCGATGAATGTGTTACGAAGCTGTTTAACTTCCAGTGTGATTGGATTCCGGATTTATATAGTTCCTCTGTTGTGGTGAGCGAGGTGTTTTGCTGACTAGATTGCAGTCAACTGGAGCATTCTGGTACGTGAGGAAGACTAAGACCGCCGATAGGTCACTTTTGTGAATAAAAGTGTCATAACACTCTCGTGGTATGTTTATAAAGGATAAAGCGATTTATTGGTTCAGACACACTAGGTTCCTCTCCGGAGCAAAGAAGAGGCTCATGCATGCAACATGGAGACTTACGCTGCCATATATCTAAAAGGATGCTCGTGCTTCAATTGCCGTCTCTTTAGCTTTAGTGAAATGAACTCGTTAAGAAAACCTTTTCTATTTCGTTTGCATCTAACTTATTGGTTTTTCTCCGAAGCAGAATCTCAGCCTTGGAAACACTGATCTCATTTAAACATGTCTTTCTTCATTTAATAAGTCATTTGTGAGAATCACAGCTACAGATTCACCTATGCGTTCAGTTCTAGAGGGCTTCTTATCAGCACACACCTTAACTCCGTGTGCATTTATCTTTTATACAATTTCAGTGAATATAACTGCTTGTCTTTTATGTGGTATGTCTTAACGGGAAACCTCTCTAAAGAGATGAGGTAACATACTCATGGATTCGGATGATTCTACCGGGCCTATAGACTCCATCGCAATTACTGATTCTTCATCTCTTCGCAGTGATGAGTAACTGTTATAGTGCGGAGTGAATGACTATGAAAAGCAGAAATAGACTCCACATTTGCTGCAAAAACGGCAACCAAAGGCGGAGCTTACGGTTCGTGGATGCTGTACGCGCTTTTTCACTGCGTACTTAATAAATTACGAAACGAGCGATGTGATTCACACAGGATTCGTAGCAGTCATGTTGAAAAATTTGGTGTCGTACAATGCACCTCCACACATCCTCGCAAATGAATAGTATTAAAGCCTAATTACCACTATGTTCTCCTAGGAATACAGCTTCTTTAAAAGATTCGGAAAACTTCCTTGATCCTTAACACATAATATAATTAAGACAATTGAATTCAAACAAAGTAATTATTTTAACAGAAAATCATAGATAGATCTCACCCTTATCACGTGTGGTAAATATAGGGCTCGAGGATATACTCACCTTAGTACGCATGGCATAAAAGAGCAAATGAATGAATACGAGGAAGTTACGATTTAGCAAAAGAATGGAAAAACCAACAAGCTAAACTCTTAATGTGTATAGGCTTAATTGGGAAGACCCAAAAAGAATCGGAGAAATGAGTAATTAAATGTGACTTAACATCGTTCCTCAGATTTTCTCGATCTGAGACAGCTAGGCACCTTGTCCATCATGAACTCTTTGCTGATGTCCTCATTTGGTAAAATGTTGGTAACAGGAAAATCATGGCTATCTTACATATATATATACATATATATATGTATGTATTTGTATACATATGCATATATATATGTATATATGTACTGTAGTAGCAAAACCGTGTAAGTTCATCAAAACCACATTATCCACTTTCTGAATTCTTACAATGATAACTTTCAAATAAGGATATCCTTCCAATGGTCTAATTTTCTTGGACTGATATTCTGACCCTGGTGTTGCAATATTTTTAACTAACAATGCCATCATCTCCTGGTTTCCTCCATACCGAAGAGAATTAACCATCAATTTTAAAAGATCTTTTCTTGAGTTTCTTGGTCGCACAATTTCCACATGATTGTCGCACAAGGTACAAAAAGCAAGAGGACCAGCATTTGCCAATTAAACGACGGAGCCCTTGTGATTCGTGAAAGAAAATTTTTGTTATGAAATGTTGCCTTTGTCATACACCCATCTATTCCCCATCTAGCCACGTCATACGAAATCCTATCACCGCTCTTGGTCATTCTTCTTCTCCAACGTGCATAAAGGAAAGAAAGTCAACCTCATCATCTGTTACTCGTGAAATTTTACAGCGGATGAAAGTGATGTGTTCTTACTTTACAGACAGTTAGAGAAAATGAAATCTTTCTACAAATTTGCTGTTGGAGGCTTTAACGCCAGAATACGAACGGCCAGCGACAATGATCACAGGAGAGGAAAAGTCGGAATAGAAGTACAAAATGAGGACCGAAACCGCTCTGTAGGACTCCCGTCAGCAAAACCTCTCTTTCATGGAAAATTATTCTTTGAGAACGGAGGAAATCACCAATGGACGAGAGAGTCTCCTAATGACACGACTCATGCGAAGATCGATCATAACCTCATGAGCAGAGATTTCTGCTCCTTTGACGTCTTAGTCCTACCTGGATTCCGTACTGGACGTGCTCACCGGCTTCTACGTTTGAAGAATAGATCCAGTAATAAGCTGGAAGAAAACTCCTGTCTTCGCAAAAAACCAAACAGGTCGTACATGGCAAAGAAATTCTCAATGAAATCCTCTCCTCCTATGAATGGAAGATAACGAAAGACTCGCCCTGTAACTGCAAGCTGCTCTTCAAGAAAGCTAGAAGTTCTGTTGAACTCATCTCAATTCCTCAAACAAGGAGTTTTTATTGCATCTCCATTACCACTAAGGAGTTACTCGAAAAGAGAGGGAGACTGATGTTGCCCTATTCCAGTATACTTAACAGTGGTGATAATAAACGTCATCTGTATATTGCTCCAAGAGTATTTACGTCAACACAAGCAGAAAATGTTCTTGGAAGAAGCTCAAAAACCATCCGGTCTGAGGAAGTTCGTCGGGATCCTTGCGACTATAATGTTCCACTGTCCACCCCGATGAACTAAAATGGACAGTTATCGCCCATGTATTACTCTGTGCGGCTGCTATGAAAAACTAACTTAAATACTTACAACAAATAAACGGCTCTGAAGAAGGCGATACTGACTAAACGTCAGCTATTGCATCCTAATAAATTCTATAATAACAACCTCGTGTCTGCTTATTGAAGAAAAACATCGAGTTATCAATCAGTGCCAAAGTTAAAAGAAAGTCGATCATAAAATGGAGCCATCACTTCATCCATTTATGACGTGGAAATGAAAAGAGAAAATGACTCTCGATACTCCTTTTGAGCAAACGTTACTTCGTACTTCATTTCGTTGAAGCTGACGTTTTGGCATTATCGCCTTCTTCAGAACCTGGAAGGGTATATAGGGTATAGTCTCAGAAGAAGGCGATACCGCCGAAACGGCAGCTTTAACGAATTAAGGAATAAAGCAACACCTCCTGTTTGTTTAATTAGAATATCGCGAATTATTGGACCAACGTCGAGGTTAATAGAAAGTCGGTCGTGGGAAACACTAAGAGATGATAAGGTGAAAATTCTATTAAAAATTTCTGGGACCTCAAAATTCCTGATGATGGAAACCGCCCGGCTTCTAATCTTTGAAGTTCGGCCTGCGATAGGAAGCATGAAGAGAGGCCAAGCTCTAGAAAGTATTAATATCTATGCCGATTTCCTTAGAGATGGAGATCACAAATTACATATACTTCCCGCAATCCACATAACCTCTTATCTACATCTTACCTTTTAATGCCTGCGGTAAGAAATACATTGGAACAACGAGTAAACCACTTTCTGTCTGTTTAAAAAAATATCTAGGTAGGGTAATCAAAATTCGACGGACTACTCCTCTAGGTACGGATGGAACACGAAAGCATAACGGTGATGATTTTTGAGTGATTGTCATGGTCCTAGTGCAGGAATGAAAATCATCAGCAACCAAGACTCTTGAAACGTTTTGTATAAGTTTTAGAAAATTAAAAATAAATTGGAAAAGCGAAGGTCTCACTACTACACGTGACTTGGCTCCTTTTCTCATATTAAATTATGGATTTAGGTGAGTTTCACTCGTTATTCCACAGGAAAAACGCTGGTCCCACACCGAACACAGCGATGATCATTTTTTGAACAGAGAAGCGTTTGCTTATATTAGAGTTCTTCATTAGTACAATGGATAATACACCGAACTATATGGATAACGTTACAAAAAACACTTTCGAGCTGTGAAGAAGACGGAGTAGTTGATGCTCCCGTCACCCATCAAAATCTAAGGATACGCGTTAGCAACCTCGCGTCAGCTCAACGAGGATAGTTCGCAAGAATTGGACAAATTAATTACAAAGGATAATTTTAATTTGAAGCACATAAAACTATTAAACAGAAGTCTAGCCATGTAAGCGGGTTTTCAAGTAAAAGCGAAACGAACGCCATTTATTTCCTTCGGGAACAAAAAAGTATGTATCACAAAAAGTATGTATGATTTAGATCACAGATGTCGTCGTTTAACGATTTTCCAGAGCAAACGCTTCTATTTGAAAAGCAGCCTGGTATAATGGAGATAACAGCACTCGTTCTTGCTTCCCGGTAGTAAAGAAAAACATGAAGTCACCGTTTAGTGAGTTCCATTTCCGCCTAGGAACTTCCAGAGGTTGTGATAAAGCGAACTGCGCTTCTAGCCGGGTTCTCTTCCTGACCGCATCGAGAAGTTTCTGTCGTGTGTTTGTCGCAATTTCATTGAAATCATCAGATATCTGCAATGTAAGGTAATTGTTAAGATGGACTTCTGCAAGTCAACCGTGTTTACGTTTCTCACCTCTTCATCGATCAACGCTGCGTGTCTTCATTTTAAGGCATCTTCTTGCTTTCTCGAATTGACTTCCAGATTATTTGATCTACGAAGATTTAACTGTCTTTAAGAAAAACCCTGCCCTCTTATGGTGATGATTCTTTTATGATGTGTGCTAGTACTCAGCCCATCCATTACAGTTTTGTGTTCAAAGTATAAAATAAACACTTTCCATGAGTTCAAGTCAAAGTGAATGTGAAAATAACGGCAATGAAATGTTAACTTTCCTAAGATTCTAGGCCAAGTTTTCACCACGTTAGCAGGAGCAGCTGCATTCATGTGTATTTCGCTCGGAGCCACCGTCTCCTCCTTCAGGTCGTCTCTTTCACGTTTCAATAAATCAAATCGCTTTTGATGTTCCACCAGGGAAGCAATTTGCTAAAGCGTAAAATTCTTAATTCTGTGACAATCGACGCTACATAAAAGGAGTCACTTTCAGAGCTTTTCTATCTCAGCGATCTTCATCACATCTTTCCAGTGATATAACTTCGCTCTTTAGATCCACTATCGTTTCCTGATGATCTGCTACTTCTCCCTCTGCTTTTTCAAGCGTTTTAACATTCTGGAAAAAACAGCACACAAATTTTTGAGATTATCATTTTAAAAAGGCGTGCTGTATGAATAACTACATAATAAATTTATATTGCAAAAACACTGAAAAGCAACAAGAGCACAAAATATTGACGAGGACACTGTACCACACGAAAAAGACATAGAGCGCTACACTTCATTCTCTTCTAAGGCCATCGTTTTTCTCAGTAGTGGCTCTGCAATTTTCTTTTGAAGAGATTTGTTTTTGGCAGAGTGCAAGGCTAACTGACGCTCAGTTCATTTAAGTGCCGATACGAGTCCTAAGCGACAATAAAATATGGGAAATTGACAAGAACTAGGTATCGAGAAGTGCCTCGATGTGCGCAATGCTGAATCAGATGAAACAAACAGATAACTTAGGCTATAAAAAAGGAGCCCTCGGCGTTGATTAATCTTTGAGAGATGCACCATGCATTCAACTTCACAAAGGATCGTTGGAGGTGATTGAATTCATATCTGGCCTTTACAATGACTCGCGGTGGCCTAGCGATGAATCCAGCTAGCGCTGCTATCCTCCCAAACGAGTCTGGTGCCAATCTGCCGACCCGGAGAGATGGAAGGCTTGGTGGGCCACGGACGCGGGGATCGATCCTATGTGTGTGTTGCAGGGCGCCTCCAAGCACTACGCCAGACGTGTCCTATGCAGGTGAATTTTGCCCAATTAATCAAGTTTATCAAAAAATAAGCACAAGACAATTTTCTTGGGCTCATCGAACGTTTTAAAAACGTGACTCCACAGCTGGGGGTCTAACCGACAATTTTCTGATTAGAAGTCAGACGCCTTATACATTAGGCCACGCGGTCTGCTTGTTCAACAAACTATATATTGATTTGCATGTTTTTATGAACAAAGTTGAGCTGATATCAATTTATATCATCCTCGCACCAGCTCAACAGGATCAGTTCATAAGAACATGGGAATAAACACGCCAATTATTTTATACCAAGGTTTACAGAAAGTTGGTCTTGGATTGTTAAAACGTTAGCGGAGATGGTACCTTTAAAAAATAGAACATCATTGCCATAACACTTGCAGTTTCCACAGTGGAAGTGAGAAGCGTTTTTCATGGAACACGAGGGCCCTGTAGAGAACTTCTCTCTTGAAAAGTTCTCTATCTATCTAAATAATAGTATTTGAAGTCCAAATATGGCCGCCTCGCAGTCGCACATCAAACACCGCAATGTAACCTTTTCTAGTCTTCTCGATCAATTATGTTCAGTGTTTCAGGTACAATAGCGACTCAGGTTTGACTTCAGTAGCATAGCGACGATGGCTTATCCGAAGGAGGCGTAACCATGGAACAGTTTACTGCTTCCTTGCGAAACAACGAAGCTAATGACGTTTGATCTTTCAGGCAGTTAGGTACAGTCTATTGCGGTCCAGAATCAACAATCCAGATTAACCGCGGTTGCATACGCACGCGGCTTCCGCAGCCGGTATAGGCCAGGTGCCTTCGCCGGCGGAGACATGCCATCACTCACCTTACCCCCGATCGGTAGCGGATAATCCGCTCCTCACAACCACATCCTCAATCATCCTCAATCACCTCAACTCATTCTTAGTCATGCTCATTCATTTTTATTCAATCACATTCATTCACACATTCACATTCATCCTTCACTAATCAGCAGATTATTGTATCTCGTTTCTCAGCTTGTCTACGGTGCGATGTCAGTATTGACGGGTGTTTCCAAATGTGTTCTGTTTGCAACGCCATCGGTGGCATGTACTATTCCTCCCACAATGTACGCAATGTGTACAATGCCGCTAAGTGGCCAACTTATGCTATGTATTCTGCTAAGCCGCTATAGGCTTATCAGTTTTGTAGCCATTTATCATACCGGCCCTTACCCTTAAGCAATGGTGGCACCCATCGATGCTCAAAGTTCACGTTGCTGACATAGCGTTATGCACGACCAGCCGCCTGACTGTGTTCAGTAGATGACTCATCATTCACTGTCCATAGCACCGCCAACGTCATGTAACTTACATTCCTCATCGATCAACTAAAATGCTCCTCATCGCTATAATGTTGAAATCTTAGCTTGGCCGAAACACGGCCAGTCTGTAACCCTCACCACCTCAGCATACTGTCTCCATCTCCGCGGCATACAGTCTCCTCCCTCCGCCCCCAGCATACTGTCTCCCTCAGCCGCCGCGCCGGCCGCCAATAGACGCGGCGCAGCATCGCTTACGGCTAAGCAAAGGCTACTTCGTTGTAGTCTCATTATTGTTGTTAATATTGTATTAATGGCATAATAATGTTTGAATGCCATTGCCTCATTGTTAGCCTCACTTCACTACAGGCCTTAGCACCTCAGAGCTCTAACTTGTGTCATTCCTCTACCATTACTTCTCTATCGTTACTATCATGTTATTAGTGTCGTATTTATGTATTAAAGGTTTAATTACCCAAGTTTGAGGCTGGTAGATCAACTTCAACGACTAAAAGACCCGCGTGGCTAATATTCTACATCAATCTGAACCGCTACACTCCGCCGCTAACCACTTCGTTACAGGCCCGGACTTATCCAGCGTTTTCGAAAACGCTGCTGCTTCTTCCTCGAAGTGGTCTCGTAAATGAGTCCTTCTACGACAATATAAGAAGAGGTAACGTCAGTTTTTCAAGGTGCTCGATAAGATCGTGACCTTATGTGCTTGGAGAAATGAGTCCGATTAGACTCTGAAAACTGCAAATAGGACGACTATTCTGTCCAGCCTTTGGAAGGCAGTATCTAGCCAGTGTCATCACAGTTCAAAAAGCCGACTTTCTATAAACTTCGGAATAAATAATCAGCATATTTATTTCCATGTTCTTACGAACTGATATAACTTTGAGCTGATGCGAAGTTGATATAAGTTGATATCAACCCAACTGGATCAGTTCATGATAACAAAAACAATATATAGCTGCTGCACGTGTAACCCACGTGGCCTAATGGATAAGGTGTCTGACTTCTAATCAGATGATTGTCGGTTCGACGCCGGCCGTGGGCTCACTTTTCGAAAACGTTGGATGAGTCCAAGGAAGTTGTCCCGCACTTATTTTTGATAAAGTTGATTAATTGAGAAAGATCCACCCAGATTCAGCGACGATGGATCTTCAACACATGCTGCGTCTCGATGACACGGACCACTATCGCATACAGATTGGCGGTTCAAAACGTACGACCATCACCACAACAACCTGTGCAACGACTTCAAAGACGGAAAAACAGAGGGCTGAGAAAGAAATCAGATAGTAAGTAATGGAGACCTTTGCCCTACCTTGTGTACATTTACCTCAGTGAAAAGAGCAGATTGTGTTAAAGCTTGGAAAATATGGATTTGAGGAGCGTGAATCGTTCGCTGCAGCACATTCGCCAGTATCTGCGCATATCTAGTCAAAATTTCTAATTTCTTAAACGAAAAACAGTCTCGAACGATTCTACGAAGTTGGGTGCCGTTTTCTTATGATGCGTTTCGTCGATTGCTTGACGCACTTCTGTATCGCAATCGTGTCATTAGGATTTAGCAAGCTGTTATAGATCAGACTAGTTGAAGACCACGAAATGGTCAACATCACCCTCCTTTAGTAAATTTTGGACTTCGAAAGTACTGTGGTGCTCTATCGCAGTTCAACCGCTGAGCTGTTTATCATCTGTAGTAGAGAGAACCATTTTATCGCACCGAGCAGAGGGTCGTTCCGGTTGCGCAGTGTAGGAGGAGATGAAGCCTCTAAAGACGAGTTCTTTGTTGCTCATTCAATTCGCACGGCATCTATTTGTAGAGGCCCTTCAACTTCCCAACTTATTCAAAGTCAATTGAGGTAAACGCTAAAAAAAGCTCTCGGGATTGATCAGTCCTCGTGGGATTTTCTATGCATTCGAATTCGTTAGGCATCCCTAGAGGTAATTGAATGCATATCTGGTCTTTATAATGGGTCTCCGTGGACAAGCAATGTATCGTTGATATCTTTTCAGACAAGTGAGGTGCCAATTTACTAACCCTGGAAGGATGAAATGCTTCGTGAGCCTGGTACGTCGGGATCGACCCATGTGTATTGGAGGGCGACTCTAACTACTGCACTACACACGCCCCATATTTAAGTACAAACAGGAATTTGGAAGTTTTCATACATCAGGACCAGAAATCGGAGATGTTGCCCTTAAAGCCAAGATGCTAGAAATCATGCGAATTGGTTGTGTGATGAGTCCTTTGATAGCAGGCTAGCCGCTATTGTTGGTGTTTAGTGAACACCAGGAAAATTAGCCACTAGTCCATGGGTCAGATTTACTTTTACGTAAAAGCTAGAGAAGCAATATGAATGCCACTGAGGTTAATGGAGCGCGTGGAACCTACTAAACAATTCTGCATTCAAAAAGAACAAGTGGAATCTCCAGCGGCAAACGTCCGAATAATTCGACAATGAAAGCGAGGTGGACCACTAGAGGTTATAGATTCTTGCTTCGTTTACCTGACTTCTCTTAAGATATGTTATAAAGAAAATATTAACAAGGACATATATTGTCGTAGGCGGACTCATTTACGAGAGCACTCAGAAGAAGAAGTAACGGGGTTTTTGGGAACTCTCGATAAGCTCGTAATCTTGTGTTCCATGAAAAATACATCTGACTTCCACTGCCGAAACTGCAAATGCGACAATTATTCTGTCCAGCCTTTCGAAAACAGCATTTTGCCAACGTTATTACAATTCAAAAACCTACTTTCCATAAACCTCGGCATAAAATAAGCGGTATATTTATTCCTATGTTCTTACGAACTGATATTTTGTTGAGCCGATGCGAAGTTGATATCAGCTCAACAGGATCAGTTCATAGCAACATACAAAACTACATAGCTGTTGCACTTGTAGCCCAAGTGGCCTAATGGATAAGGCTTCTGACCTTTAATCAGAAGGTTGTCGGTTCCACAGAATGGCGAGTAGATGTGCGACTATCACAACAATAACTTGTGGAACAATTTCAAAGGCGGAAAAACAGAGAATTGAGAGAAAAATCGGAGAGTAAATAATGGAGATCTTTGCCGTACCTGATTGAAATTTACCGCAGTGAAACGAACCGAATGTGTTAAAGCATGGAACATGTGAATTTGAGGAGCTTGGAGCGTTCGCTGCAGCACAGTCGCTAGTATCTGCGCATGTCTGGCCGTTCGCTGAAAAGAAGCATAAAACTTTCAGAAGCCTTCAAATTTTTACAACATTGAACAATATTATGAGAAGTAAGAGTAAAGTAAAAAGAGAGTAGAAAAGGCATACGTGGAAACCAGAACTAGACTACAGTTAGCACCATTACGTTTATCGGTCTTAACCTCTTTAGGATGAGATGGCAATCATGTAGTGAAGACCTAAATGTGCTTAGCGAAACGCGCCGATTCTGAACGGCGAAGTTCACGAATGTAGTGAAAGAAAGTTCATAATTTGTAACGGACGCAAACAATCATTGAGACATGCTCCAACATCCAAAGACGGCGATTGGTTCTCCTCCTCCATTCTGTCGATTCGATGGGAATCATCGGCATTATTCTAGACTATCGAGTTAGTACAAAGTTGTTATATAACTTTTATTCGACTATCGTTTCGAATTCTTCGCCTTTTTTAGAGACTTTGACCCTAGTTGATGGTTCTCATGTAGTCCACCTCACGAAAAGTGTGTTTGTTGTCACAAGCATTCGAATCCAGCGAGTTGGAGCTCCGTTCGAGTGGAGAACTTCACTCAGCGGTGCCGTTTTCTACAGCACGGACGTTGATCTAGATTTTATAGAATTATTTATTGGCGTTAAGAAAAAACGTTTTTATCATCTCCGTTTACCGAACACAAGCCTAGCTATATTCTTGTGCGACCAAAGGCGCAACCTAATGAGGGCTTAAAATTACTTGGAAATAGAAAGGCTTCAACATTTCCATACGGGAGCAGGAACCAGAAGCAAACCTACGTTACGTATGAGGCTGCCCAGCTATGCATGGTCTGCATGCTCGCCTGGACGTATGCAAATGCAGGAGCTCATGTCAAATGTTTGGATGCCATCTGAAAGTGAAGGAGGCCGAATGAACGGCACTGGTGCACGACGGGGCAAAT
>UYYA01005092.1:0-41232 GCA_900624975.1 Angiostrongylus costaricensis
GTTGATGCCGTGTATTTGACATCCTAATTTAACCAATTACTTAGAGTTGCTGTTCATTTGTTGTCTTAATACACTCAGAAGACCGATTTTCTTTGAATCTCATCATTGAAGGGTTGCTTGATAAGGATATTTCTTGGGCTCATTAGGGAACAGCAGAATGGCACGCACTTCAAGGTCACTGCAGAATGAGCCTCACAATGAGTGTAAATGCCACAGTTGCGGTGTTAGGCAGTGGTCGGAGGCTTGCTGCAATACACATGGAGTTGATCCCCGCCCCAAGGCTCACCAAGTCTAACATCCCTCCGGGGTCGGCAATTTGGTACCAGACTAGTCTGGAAGGATAGCAGCACTGCATCTATACATCGACTTGCCACCGCGAGTCATTGCAAAGGCCAGATATGCATTCTCTCGTCTCCAATGATGCTTAGTGAAGTCGAATGCATGGCGAATCACTAAGGGATTGATTAACGCCGAGAACTTTATCCTCTTTTCATTTTATGTGTTTTTTCTTATTTTATGTTTTTTTTTCGTTGCCCTTTACCGATTTTCTTCCCATCTTTTCACGATCAAGAAGTCGAATTGGATGGAGCTATTGAGCAAATCATCGAGAAACACACTCGTCACAGGTGCTACGAGATGAGACATTCTCCTATGACAAGGTTTTCCTAGTTTAATAGCTTCCAGCATGCTTCGTTCTGATAATCTCATTTTCAGCAAGATTAGTATGGCACTGTCTCTCGCTGGATGTGTGTTTATGCAGACGATTCAATCACTGGGAAAACTGTTGCGTTTGCTGAAGTGGGAGTTGACCTTAGTTTACTTTCTGTTGGCATTTTCCATACCTTTTATGTAAAGAGGGTAACGATTTGGATGCGAACGGTAAGAAATACATAAAACGAAACGACTTTCCTTAAAAGCTGTAAAAATGGTGTAGCTGATTAGATGAGTGGTATAACACGGATTTTCCTCGTTTAACACGTAACGCCAAGTGGCGGTTTTTCGAAAACCAACGGTGATTTATCGCTACAGTATTTAAGAACTTCAGGACTTCACAGAGTTTCTGGAGGAAATTCCTTTATCGCTTCGATCATACGGATAATTTCTATAACATATGCTTTCAATTTTCAATGTGCTTAGATCCGAAATTCTCGAATAAATTAGGATTGAAATTAAAATTACGAAATTTTCCACCTATCGCGCCTGACAACACCGTCAGTGCATTGCTGAGCACCATTATGTTTTGCTGAACGATGCGCTCATTATATCCTGCTGAATGATGGACTCGCCGTGTCCTGCACACCGGCTACAGGCGGAGTTTGGTGTACCTGCAGTTTATCGACAACTAAGAAAAATTAGGGATCGCAGAGGCCAACAGAAAGGAATTTGCATCATCCTTATATGGGATGAAGGCCATGTGTGCTGCTCTTTCCTTTGTGCTGTTATTGTCCATCAAGGAAACACATCACCGTTAGGATTTGAGTTTTGCGACTTATGTAGAGGTTATTTCGATATTTTTTATTTATATGATCTTATAAAACCGATTTTGTTGAGCTGGTGCAAGGTTGGTACAAATTTTCGTTACCGTTGTTGTTGTTGTTGGTCGATGACATCTCTTTTCCTCCTCTAGTATCGAAATAATTCAAACATCGAACTCGGAGTGGAGGCTTTTGTATTATTTCGATGTTTTTATACCCACAGGCTCCGTAAAAACTTCGATAGCAATTTAAATGAATCATCGGTTAATTTTAAGTAAATTAATCAGTTAATCAACTTATCCGAAAATTTTTTTTAATAAATCGTTAGGTGTAGGAAAGGATGTTCCTTACTAGACTCCTCTTACATTGATGTACTCTCGATTAGCTATCGAATGAATTCACGCAGTGCGGCAAAAGATTCTGTAGCTCACTGAAATGAGAATGGGCACTATGCGTTCAAGTAGGGCAGAAAGCAACCAGAAAAATATCCATCGAGAACTATAAAATCTCAGAATTTCGTCGTACTTGAGTATGAAACTAGTTTAAATCACAATGCTTACTTTTATGTGCTGCCTTTTACATTTTTTCACGGCAGGGTATTATGTGTGGTACAACGACAGTGAGGCTGAGATATTTGCAAAACTTCCGACGGCAGGTGTTTGCGGTGGGGAGCGAAAGCACTATTGCCCTTTCCGCGGGCTAACGAGTCACCACCACATCATGCGGGTCCTTTGTTTCGCCAATCTCTCAGCTAGTTCTATCGATCAGTGTGCCATCACCAATCACCCGTCAACGGGATTGATCTGGGGGCCCAAATCTCCATTGAACCCAGTTAAGTTGAGGCTGTAGTTAAAACCATAATGCTAACCAATACGTATTCTTTCTTGATAAGCTTGCACGAGGTTGATAAATATATTTATTTTCGGCTAACGTTTCGACGTCTTCGTCTTCCTCAGAGCCGGTGATCCGAGTCGATGGCCCATGCTTGTTGTTCGTCTCGACGTTGCGTCTTCGCCTTCGTGTCGAGCCAAATCTTCCTCAGTGAGCCATCTTCTCGAATGAGGCATCACTAAATATATTTATCAACCTCGTGCAAGCTTATCAAGAAAGAATGCGTATTGATTAGTCACACCGAGGCTTAGGGAAGGTCGGTTTCGAAACATAATGCTAACTTTTATTTGTTGCCTACTACAACTTTTTTTTAGCTTTCTAACCAACTTTATAGCCACAATCTTAACCCTTTTATTTACTGCCTTTTTCTTTTTAATGGCAGGGTATGTTGCGAGATATAACTCGTATATAATGCTGAGATATTTGCAAAACTCTTTTTTTTTGTCAAAAGAGTGGTGAACGCGTTAGCCACCGGAAAAGCGTAATAGCGCGCTCGTCCGCTATCGCAGACAACTGCGGTGTAGAGTTTTTCAAAAAAAAAAAACTAGTTCACTTTACGGCAGTCTGTTGGTGTTAATAGTTCTATTCCAATCATTAAAGTCCAACATGAGCAGAATATCTTGATCTAAATATGAAAGCGGTCATTATTTACTTAACGGAGGAGCATTGCAATCACTTCACGTTGAGTTTAAGTGTCGCAAGCGCTTTGGGTCCAGGTGGTGGTGTCGTTAAACACTGATGGCAACAAATTTGTAAAAGTTACTGTGCGATCGGTGAGGTTACCTGAAATTGGAGACAGGTTTGCACCGCAACATGAGCAAAGAGCGCCATGGGCACCGTGTACAGACAGGTACTCCTTAAAGTATTTTCATGCTTCAGTGATATTCCATGTTTCGTCTTTATGTGCTGTATTTTATTATTTCCATTTCTGTATACGTGCTCTCTTATTACAGAAAAATGTTCCATGTAGTTTTCCGTGTAGTTTGTAGACAGATTTCCGTAGTGCATTTATTATACGCTTCCAGCTAGCGGCCAACTAGGAAGGGATCGGTGACGTTGCTCCCTTCACTGACGCCTTTTATGTATAGAAAGTTACTAACCTATTGCAAGCCATCGTAGGAAAAATGAGATAATGTACAATGTGTGCACGGAAATAAAGTACACTATTGAGATTTTTGGTTTTTTGTATATATACATATACATATATATATATATATTTGCACAACCTCCCAATGGTTTATCACGTCATCATGGCTATGTGTTCTTGCGTGTCGGGCTGCGATGTACAGCGGGGAATTCATTTCTCCCGCACGTTCACCCAAGCTGAGAAGGAGTCCGCCGTTTCCATCAGGAAGACCAGCCAAGAGCAAGCCAATACCACCGTTCTGGTATCATACTAATCGCATGGGTGCAAATCTCCCTCTGATCCGCAAAAGCTGCGACTGCCTGCCCGTGATGGTGAAGAACTGGGGCAGACTTTGGCCTGGCTTACCTCGAGACTACAGAGACTCACAATGGCTAGACCGGCAAAACTCCAAAAAAATTGGAAATTTTGGTGGGGCCTAGACATCTG
Organism: Angiostrongylus costaricensis; assembly: GCA_900624975.1. Taxonomy (NCBI): domain Eukaryota; kingdom Metazoa; phylum Nematoda; class Chromadorea; order Rhabditida; family Metastrongylidae; genus Angiostrongylus; species Angiostrongylus costaricensis. The sequence continues at coordinate 3,940 of UYYA01005092.1, forward strand.
GTGAAGACGTGCCATCCAGGTGTCCAGGCAAGTATATATACATACATAATTATCTGATTTTAACTTTTTCCGCTTTCTTTATAATGTCCACTGATTTAGGTATTCCTTAGTCCTACAACGATTGAAACACATGGTTGATTTTTGATGAAAAAAACCATTCGGGTTTAAGCAGGCTTGTTCAAGTGACGGTTAGAGAGCCGATGATGGATTGTGCCTGGTTGGGTATCCGTAGAGTGTGCATTTATGTAATCTTTAACTGTCAGTGATCTTAGACCACTTTCAGCAGAACACGTTTTAATTTTTTGGCGAAAGAAAGCAATGTACATTTGTGTGGTTGAGTTCGTTGTTAACACAGCCATGTGAATACTGTTGGAAAACGCACTGTGTACGGAGGACTGTCTCTTGTTGGTGAGATATCGTCTCCACAAATATTCGGCTGCTTCATGAATACGCTGTGTTTTTGGCATGATGATGTTCTTCGCTCAGGACGTCCAACAGATATTGACGTGTCATCACGAAATAATCTACTTTTGATACCTGAGCGTCCTTACGGAAACATTTTGTCTGACTGAAAGAATTGGTGGTTTTGTTCCCACCACCGGAGATTTATGAGACCTCTTGACGAAGATCAGTCTCAATCTGCGGCAGTAACATAGAAGATTTCATATTCTATCACGATGAAATGCCGATTCTATAGTGCTTATAAATCGTCTTTTTGCCACATTTTTTCATCAGCTCTCTTATTTTGAAAAAGGATACTAGCTTAACCAGCGGCGTGTCATCAACGGTCATGTTCATGAATGCGGTATTTGTCTGACTTTTGGTATTCCCTTTGGAATTTCCGAATCTGTAACTTCGATCCGACTTGTTCTGAAAATTTTATGCCTGAATAACTCAGAAAATATTTAACAGATTGAAGAAACCACACCTCCACTCGAAGAGATACGTTAAAGTCTCTTTTGTAATCATGTCACGTTTTCAACTCCTCGAGTATTCTAGTTATCAAAGAACTTTCAGCAGTTTGCAAGAAACCAACTTGAGACTCCAGCTGTTAAAACAACGGGTTTAGAACAACACAATTAGAAAACTGCAATAGAAATTTTTTTTAATAAGAAATAATAAGAGGGTTAGCAATGGGACAGCGACTGGCCCCAAGTCTTGCCATTGCGTTTATGTCTAAAGTGGAAGCACCGGTGTCTGATCTCGGGCCGATACTCTACTGTAGATATATAGATGACTCTTTTGTCCTTTACTCAACACAAGAGAATATGGACAAATGTTTCGAGTTGTTGAAAGAACAGTCAGAGTATATCAAGTTCATCTGAAAGAAACCGAAGGAAAACTGGTTTCCATTCCTGAACGTCCAAATTAACCTGTCACAAAATGACTACATTACGAAGTGGTACCGAAAGCCAGGTAGTAAAAACATCTTGGTTCATTACCTCTCCTCTCACCCCTCTCACACCTCACACGAAAAGAGCGCTTGTAAGGTACATGTTTCGAACAGCAACCAACGTGTGCACAGGAAGAGAGCAGAGAGAGGAGTCCCGGAACTTGGCACTGCAAATAGCCATTTCTAATGGCTACGAAACTGTAGCGCAGGATAGGTGTAGGAGAAATCCTAGGCCCCCAAACGACAACTCCAGCGGTAAAAAAGTCCCGTTCGTCTCACCCCCCTCCCTCTCATTTCAAATAAAGTAAGTGCATGTGTCGTTTTCTTGTTCAGCAATCGCGAGGTTTTTAAACAGCATACATTTACTTCCATAGAAAAACACAATACAATACAACGCTAGCTGACGTTTCGGCAGTATCGCCTTCTTCAGAGCCTGGAAGGGTATACTGATATACAATCTACTAGGCCAAACGCTTCAATAACACTTACACAAAGACGAAAGACTCTTTGGTAATTACACGATCAACAACTTCTCGAGAAACTCACCACTTTTTACGTGACTTCCAATGAGGAAGTTTAGAACAGCTGATAATAGTCGCATGTGGTTGGCGACTGCACCATCCCACATCAAAAATCGATGCGAACGTACGGGATCAGGTCGCGTATGACCTCCGGGCATTCGTCCCTGCTATTCAGTCTAGGGTTTTTAGCATTTATCCAAAAAGCCTCAAGGAGTTTTCGCGCTGGTGTTTCGGACTCCTGTGCAAGGATATTGACTTTTACTTCAAATTCGTCTCCGCTATGCTTTTGTATCCTATGCGTGCCTAGTGTGGTGCTTCGTCTTAGTTTTCGTTTGCCATCTAGGTGTTCTTTTATACGGATACACAAAGGTCTGCCCGTTTCGCCAATATATTCATCTCCGCAATTGTTACACGAGATCAGGTATATCGTACCTGAACTCATGCAATCACCGTCCCTGCCGTAAGGGCAAATTACGCAATTTGTTGTTTCACACAGACGGTCATACAGGCGGTTGCGAACTAATTGGCGACGTAGAGTAGTCGGTGGTATTTCAACTATCGCTACCGATTCCTCTGGACCTGCCCTTCTTAAGCATCGTTTTATAGCTGCGCTTACTTCATCGCTTATAAAAGGCAACATAAACGGGATTTTGTTTTGGCCAAGCGTTTCGCGTGGGCGCGTCGTTCTCCTTGTAAATTTACCTCGTGGGGTTACTATTTCGTAGCCATTGGAGATGGCTATTTGCCGGGCCAAGTCGCGTGATTCTTCCTTTAGTTCTCTGGTAGTGCACACAGAGGTGGCTGTTCGAAACATGTTTCTCACAATCGCCCTCTTTGTGTGTGAAGGGTGGGAAGAAAGGAAATGGACAAGGATGTTCTTGTTACTTGGCTTTCGATACCACTTTGTAAGTGCAGCTATTAAAACGCTACTTAAGAAGGGCCGGTCTAGAGAATTCGGGAGCGATAATTGAAATACCACCGAGTAATCTAAGACGCCAGCTAGTTCTTAACCACCTATATAACCGTCTATGTGCAACACAAAATTGCATAATTTGCCTCAATGGTAAAGACGGTGATTGCATGAGCTCGGGTATAGTTTATCTGATCTCCTGTAAGGCGTGCGGAGACGAATACATTGGCGAAACAGGCAGACCACTCTGTGTCCGCATAAAAGAGCACCTAGCCGGAAAACATAAACCAAATACCCCGCTAGGCACACATAGGGCGCAGAGACATAACGGAGATTTTGAAGTAAGGGTTACGATCCTCGCTCAAGAATCGAGAACACAAGCGCGCAAAACTCTAGAGGCATTCTGGATTAACTCCAGGAATCTGAAAATGAACCGCAAGGGAATGCCTTATTAACACCCGTGATACTAGACAGAATATAAACCTGTTATTCTGATGGGAGAGGCACATAACGCTTCCATGTGAATTCTGTGCGGTTGGTCTCTACGTGACATACTTAGTGGAAACCTCATAGAAAGCGGTGAGTGTGCGGAGCTGTGTTAAATGTGATTGAAATATTGGTTCAGCGATTTCTCTGTCTGGTTATGGAGGTGTTTGGCCGAATAGATTGCTGTCAAGTTGACCTTTCCAGGCTCTGAGGAAGGCGAAATCCGCCGAAACGTCGGCTTGCATTTAAGAAATAAGATAACACCTCGTGTTTGCTGAACAGAAGTGGAAGGAAATATTCTTTTTGATAGCATTATGAAATGACATTAACCATATATTGGGAATGCCAACTAGCGATGCTCTGGATATAATTGGACAAGAAAATCTAAACAGTTTTAGAGAGAGAAATTGCAAATGGTTTGGTCCATTTTTTTTCGAAGCCAGCAAATAGGGTCACTCACCACAGCTCTTTGGTCCCTGGCGAAATAATTTCATCAAAAAAGCAACGAAATGCACAATGGAGGCATCTTTGACGAACATTGAACTATAAGGGCGGGTTCTGCTACAATTTCATGAAGACCAACATTAAACATAGCAGCATTTTGCAAGAGGTTTAGCCACATAGATTGCAGTCAGAAATACCCCAGTTTTCCAAATGGTAAAAAAAAATTTGAGCCTGCCCATTCCGGAATCTGTTCGTATTCACATTAGAATGATGAATGTAGTGACTTCGCCGCCGATGGGTGTTCCTTTCCAATCTTCGTAGGCGAAATTGACGTGTTTTTGAACATTTCGGTTGCAGCACAGTGCGTGTCGACTTCAGTGAAGTATAGGAGGATTGTGGGCCAATCACAATTGATTAGCACTTTGAACAGCATGAACAACGGCTTTGGAAGATAATTCGGTATAAGATAGTGAATAGTTTTCTCCTTCTACCCTCGTTCTGCGACCACTGACCAACACGCTCATCTGGACCTGCGCGCTTATCTAACATATCAGTCCTTTCATCACAGTGCTATATACTTCAAATATATTTGGTGATTCGGCTACGTTAAAAATAGTTGTGCATTAAATGACACTAAAGCAGTGATAAAGCAGCGTTTGAACGGGCAATTATCATGCAAAACAAATATGGAAAATACTTAGATGACCCGTCTTAAAGAGCTTAGCAGGTCCCAAAATTTTTTTCATTTGTTCCTTTAGCTTGTCTTTTTTATTAACGAAGGTTTTAGATTCGCATTTGGGTCCGATGATTTGGAAGTTGATTCCATCAATAATTTACGCATGCACTGAACGGGTGTGGTAAAGATTTGTCACATGAGGGAGACAATGTGGATGGTTTTAGAAATAAGCTAATTACTGAAATGACCGTCACATGTTGTCTGGGCTGTTCCATTACTTGATACTTCGTATTTGATTGGCCTCTCTTTACCGGTTGTGCGGACCCCAACATAATTTACATTTGCTACTATAACCATTGTGTTTCCTTGGAGTCTGGAGGTCAGCCTGGCCGAAGCTTTCCTCAGGTCGTCTGAGGTTTACCATCAGGGACTAGTTTGATACCAGACGGTGATGATTTCTGGTAGACGTTTACTTTTCACTGGGCTTACGGATAGAAAAGTCGGACTCTTTAGCTTGGAAAGTCTTGCTGCGCGACGAACCCCCACTGTACATCGTAGCCCGACGGCTAAGAGAACCTCCCAGCCACGGTGATGCGGTAAACCATTCGGAGGCATGTTCCATTCCTTTCATTATTTTACAGCTGTGGCATATGGAAGAGATATATTGGAGATGAAAGTTGATTCCAGTTCCACTCAAGTGACTTGCGCTTAGAACGAACACGTTTGTCCACCTTTTCGATGTTTCGCGAAGTTTCTTTTATCTCATCAAGACATACCCCAATGTTCTTGCCTTCCATCCAAATGTTGATGTGTCCTATCATATCACTGGTTGGTCGATGTCTATTTCAGAACACTTCTCGGCCAACAGTTTAACAAATTATATCAGCAAAGTCACGCTTGTGATCATGTCGAAGATCGACGTCTACGAGCACCACAGCAACCTTGCTGAGGAAATATTCAACAAAGCCATCGCTGAAAATACCACTGGAAGGTTTGCTTAGTGTTAATGTTAGTACAAAATTGTTGCCGCTGTGGAATCTTAGTACTTTAGTGTGTAAGTGAACTTGTTTGTCGTTTGCGAATATGTAAACACTCTAACTGCTTTTCTTCGACTAACACTCTCACGACGAGTGACCTCTATAGCTGTGTCATAATGATATTGCTTTAGTGGCCATCGTGAAACCTATAGGTGTTAAATTTTTCCAGTAGTTTGTCTTGGTGTACAAAAGATTCTTGTCTAGAAACATAGAGACTGTGTACAGAATAGTCCATGTGTTCCTAGACTTCCTGTACTTCATCGGTAACTCATTCACTGCAATTCTGTGGCGGCAATCGTTTGTGGGAGGATGTCCTTTTAACAGTCTGTCACATATTTCTCATTTTGCTTCGAAAGACTATTGCTTTTGAAAAGAGAGTGAGACCTAGAACGTGTAGGCGCAAAAATCCCTGTGTCTCGAGAAACTAGTATTACATGTAGAGCGCTGCGTTATTTTTGGCAAGCAGTCCATTTTCTAGTTCTCAATAACTATGGTTACTTTTTAGTAATGGAATAGGAAGATGTCAAAACTACAAGGTAAACATGATATTCTTTGCACAACTTCTACAACTTCATTAAATGCTAAAAGCAGTATGGCTGTATAGTGGACGAGTGTTTTCTCTTCACACAGAAGAGTTGTGTTCATACCAAAAACATTAGAGGGTTTGCAGAAGAATATGGAGCGTAGGTAAAATAAGAGCATCGCAGGAATTCCTTCAAAACTTAAACAAAAACCGAAAAAAAAACGATGACTGGACGAGTTTCACTTGAACAGTGATTATTGGTTGGTCGTAAAAAATGGGCTATCATAGCAGGCTAAATTAGGCAGACGTGGGCAGATGCCAGCCAGAAGCTTTGCAACGGCCACAGCACCAAACTCAACAAGAAGTCTTTCGCAAATCAGAGAAGAAAGAAAGCACTAAAGAAAGTCCTGAAGCAAATAATTACGTGAAATTTGCAGTTAACGTATTATATCACTGAAGCAAGGAAAAATACAGAAAAATTTCATGTCGAGCAAAAAAGAAGTGAAAACGAAGGCAAACGAAACATCAATAAATAACTTCTTGCAGCAGCTACTCGTTGAGCAGTTAAAAGTCGGTGTTGGAGATTTTGAAACAATCTACTGGAAAATGGGAAAATTCAAGAGCACATAACTGTGCAAACGACGGCATTATAAAAGTTTTCAAAAACTTTGGAAAACAATTCCACTTTTGTGCTAGTATTGGTCGATATCCCACAAGTGGTAGATGACCATTGTGAGCGAACAGGTACATCATCCAAAACGATGAAAACCAAACGAGTGTTTTTATCGCGAAGACCAGTCTGGTACCAATTTGGCAACCCTGGAGTGATGGAAGACTTGGGAAGCGCCAAATAGGAAATCGAACCAGGAAGCGATTCCTGTATGTGTTACTGGCCATTTTTAATCACTGCACTACATATGTCCCATCGTTTCGGTGCTGGCTGCAACTTTGAATTCCAGCTTATTAGCTAAATCATGCCTTATGTGGATTTTATTCGCACTATGAACAATTAATGAGATTGTAACAGCTATGGAAACTTGAAAACAAAAGCGTTCGTAAATAGATGATGAAGTACTAAACATCACTTGCTATTTTTAACCTTACGGTATTGTGTCTATGGGTGACAGATCTGGTTCTTGTGAAACAGCACGCACAAAGAAAGATCACGAGACAGCGAAATTAAGAAGTAACATGCATTTCTACCTCTATCTTGTAGTTTATAAATTAACAAATTATCTCTGTAATTAAGATATAACTGGACCGTTCGTAACTAGCCAATTTTTTGAAGAAACCTTTGAAAAGCATGGTGCTGTTACTAATTCTACATTCTGAGTAAAGAACCGGAATTAGAGTTTGATACCTTGAGCTACTGTGCCACTTTGGACTAAAATAAGTGTCAAAGGTCTTATCCTGAATAGAAGATTTCAATCACTCGCTATATTGCTAACTTTAAAACGAGATGCATAGCTCTTCGAAAGCATCATGGAAAACGATTGACTACGAGAATTTCATGAATGCGCTTTTCTACTACAACCATTCTGTCAGAATTAAAAAGTTGTAGTGAATTAGACTAGATTTGGACCATCAAAGGATCACCATAACCTTCTTCCGCCAAAAATTCGACTTCACCAAGTGTTTAGTTCTCATCGCTGTCCATCCAATTCAGTGAACGTTAACGGAAACCCTGACGCCGACAGCGAAAACAATCTCGTTACGAACTATTCATTCAATTCAGGTGACGCACAAATTTATTGTGCTTCTTCACCTTTTAGCGTCCTACAAACGAAGAGCAAATGGTGGATTCTTAACTTCCGGCTTTTTTATAACTTTTAAGAAGGTTCTTAGTAGTTAAACGTTGATTGCTGTTTTCGGATGGTTGTCTTCAACCGCGATGCGCCTGGTCGTTTTTCTTCCTCGCGAAGACATGTCTCTTGCACTAAATTTCTGGAAAAAAAGCATTGAAGGCAAGAAGGACAAGCAATTAATAGGATTGTAAACTGCTTACAACAAATAGGTATGCAGCAAATATCTAACCGGAAATCTGCCTGCAAATTTCACAGGGACAATAACGGCCAATAATTTTGAACTAACCTGCACTTCATGCAGAGACAGCTATTTTACGTTGTAAACTGTTCCAGCTAGTGGATGTCTTTATAGAGGATCCACTTCGAAACTCTATTCATCTCAAAGAAAAAACCCGTGTCTGAACTATTATCGCTAAATCATCACGCTTTATGCAGATGTCCCTAACTAGTTCTCATCACTCACGGAAGCGACCCACACGTCTCACAAATTGCGGCGGCGCCCACAACCACTGCACCACAATGAATTGGCAGGCCTCTTGCTCATTGGAGCTACTCTACACGAAGAACTTCGAGTGCTCGTTGTTGTATGGCGTTTTTGAAAAAAAACAAGGTTAATACCTGTATGGTCATAGAACTTTTCTGCCATTTCAATTAGTATTTCGCGTTTCTTCTTATTGAACTATACACTTCGATCGTATCAATTCGCCAAAAGCATGACGTCAAAAACTACACAAAGATCCTGTTAAATCATAAGTCAGAGCCACTAGAAAATAGAATGAAATCGGTATTGTTTATCCAAAATGTTTGCATTCTTTTCTTTTTTCCTTTTTTTTCAAAGGACCCACTGGTTCTTGGAGAACTAACATACCGCTGCGATGAGCGACAACTTCATAGTTGAGGTGTTTCCAACGCTCTGCTTTGTACATTAACAATACTTACTTGTTTTAAGAAGCGGCTTTCTTTTCTTCTCTTCATATATACTCATTGTAGTGATTCCCAAGACCGACTTTCTGTTAACCTCGGCATTGATTGATAATTCGATGTTTTTCTTCAATAAGCAGACACGAGGTTAGTATTATAGAATTTATTAGGATACAATTGCTGACGTCTCGGCGGTTTCACGTTCTTCAGAGCTTGGAAGGGTCAAATTGAGGTGCGATTTACTCAGCCAAACACTTTCATAACCCTAGCAGATAAAAGTTAACAAATAAATTGCATTCGCATAAGAAACAGCTTCATTTGAACACCTACCTATTCGTTGTAAGTATTTCAGTTAGTTGGTGGATAGCAGCCTTACAGAGTAATACATGGGCAAGGACTCTGCCTGTGTCAGGCCATTGGATTAGCCTGAGGTACTGCGCCAGGTCACGCGTGATGACAAGACACTCCATCTTGTGGTTCATTTTCGAATTTTTTAAAGTGATCCAAAGGGCTCCAAGATTTTTACGCGCTGATGTATTTGATTCCTGTGTGTTTACAGTAGGTGTTTAGATGAAGCTGTTTCTTATGCGAACACAATTTTATTTGTTAAGTTTTATCTGATAGAGTTATGAAAGTGTTTGGCTGAGTAAATCTCACCTCAATTTGACCTTTCCAGTCTCTGAAGAAGGCGAAACAGCCGAGACATCAGCTATTCTATCCTAATAAATTCTATTATACCAACCTCGTGTCTGCTTATTGAAGAAAAACATCGAATTATACTCATTGTAATAGTTCCCAGGATCGACTTTCTATTAACCTCGGCATTGGATCATGAATGCGTCGTTTTCTTGTTCAGCAATCGCGAGGTTTTTAAACAGCATACATTTACTTCCATAGAAAAACACAATACAATACAACGCTAGCTGACGTTTCGGTAGAATCGCCTTCTTCAGAGCCTGGAAGGGTATGCTGATATACAATCTACTAGGCCAAACGCTTCAATCACACTTACACAAAGACGAAAGACTCTTTGGTAATTACACGATCAACAACTTCTCGAGAAACTCACCGCTTTTTACGTGACTTCCAATGAGGAAGTTTAGAACAGCTGATTATAGTCGCATGTGGTTGACGACTGCACCATACCACATCAAAAATCGATGCGAACGTACGGGATCAGGTCGCGTATGACCTCCGGGCATTCGTCCCTGCTATTCAGTCTAGGGTTTTTAGCATTTATCCAAAAAGCCTCAAGGAGTTTTCGCGCTGGTGTTTCGGACTCCTGTGCAAGGATATTGACTTTTACTTCAAAATCGTCTCCGCTATGCTTTTGTATTCTATGCGTACCTAGTGGGGTGCTTCGTCTTAGTTTTCGTTTGCCATCTAGGTGTTCTTTTATACGGATACACAAAGGTCTGCCCGTTTCGCCAATATATTCATCTCCGCAATTGTTACACGAGATCAGGTATATCGTACCTGAACTCATGCAATCACCGTCCCTGTCGTAAGGGCAAATTACGCAATTTGTTGTTTCACACAGACGGTCATACAGGCTGTTGCGAACTAATTGAAGACGTAGAGTAACCGGTGGTATTTCAACTATCGCTACCGATTCCTCTAGACCTGCCCTTCTTAAGCATCGTTTTATAGCTACGCTTACTTCATCGCTTATAAAAGGCAACACAAACGGGATTTTCCTTTGGGCAAGTGTTTCGCGTGGGCTCGTCGTTCTCCTCGTAAACTTATCTCGTGAGGTTACTATTTCGTAGCCATTGGAGATGGCTATTTGCCGAGCCAAGTCGCGCGATTCTTCCTTTAGTTCCCTGGTAGTGCACACAGAGGTGGCTGTTCGAAACATGTTTCTCACAATCGCCCTCTTTGTGTGTGAAGGGTGGGAAGAAAGGAAATGAACAACGATGTTCTTGTTGCTTGGCTTTCGATACCACTTTGTCAGGTAACCGCTGCTTGATAGGTTTATTTGGACGTCCAAAAACGGAAGCCAGTTTTTTCTCGGTTTCTCCCGGGTGAACTTTATGTACTCGGACTGCTCGTTCAATAATTCAAAGCATTTGTCCATCTCCTCCTGCGTACAGAAGACGACAAAACAATCATCTACATATCTGCAGTAGAGTAGTGGCCGGAGATCNGCCAAGTGTTTCGCGTGGGCGCGTCGTTCTCCTTGTAAACTTATCTCGTGGGGTTACTATTTCGTAGCCATTGGAGATGGCTATTTGCCGAGCCAAGTCGCGCGATTCTTCCTTTAGTTCCCTGGTAGTGCACACAGAGGTGGCTGTTCGAAACATGTTTCTCACAATCGCCCTCTTTGTGTGTGAAGGGTGGGAAGAAAGGAAATGAACAACGATGTTCTTGTTGCTTGGCTTTCGATACCACTTTGTCAGGTAACCGCTGCTTGATAGGTTTATTTGGACGTCCAAAAACGGAAGCCAGTTTTTTCTCGGTTTCTCCCGGGTGAACTTTATGTACTCGGACTGCTCGTTCAATAATTCAAAGCATTTGTCCATCTCCTCCTGCGTACAGAAGACGACAAAACAATCATCTACATATCTGCAGTAGAGTAGTGGCCGGAGATCGAGAACAGGGGCTTCTATCTTAGACATATACACAATGGCAAGGCTTGGTGCCAATCGCTGTCCCATTGCCAACCCCCTTGTTTGCGCGAAATATTTCCCAGACCATCTGAAAATCGAGCAGTTTAGGCACTCCTTTAAGAGAGCCATTAGCTGCTGGATGGACAAGCCATGCATATTTATTCTTTCTTCATATTCAACAAGAAGTTCGAAGATGGCTTGCATTGCGGAGTCATTCGATACGTTGGTGTACAGTGCGGTAACGTCGAAAGACTCCATCACGTGCGCGTTATTGGGAGACGCGTTACGTAGACGTTCTAGGAACATTTGGGTGTTTGTGAGGTGAGCTGGAATGTAGTTAAGCAACTGGGTAAGTATTAGGCTTAAAAACCAGGTTATTCTATCCATTGGACCGTCTACACAGCTGATGATGGGCTTAACCTTAAATGATGACGGATTGGTTGACCCAAGGTCATTAGGTGATACCAACTTATGTGTTTTAATAAGTAGGTATAGGACGGGACATGTTGGTCTATCGATTTTAAAGTGCGAAATAACCGATGATTTTAAACCCGCAGCCTTTGCCACACTGACCCATTGATTGTTTAGCTTTCGGTATTGACTTTTATATTCCTTTTCAGAAACCCTAGAATGAATAGCAGGGACGAATGCCCGGAGGTTATACGCGACCTGATCCCGTATGTTCGCATCGATTTTTGATGTGGGATTGTGCAGTCGTCAACCACATGCGACTATTATCAGCTGTTCTAAACTTTCTCATTGGAAGTCACGAAAAAGCGGTGGGTTTTTTCGGGAAGTTGTTGATCATGTAATTACCAGAGAGTTTTCCATCTTTTTGTAAGCGTTGTTGAAGCGTTTGGTCTAGTAGATTGTATACCAGTATACTCTTCCAGGCTCTGAAGAAGACTATACCGCCGAAACGTCAGCTAGCGTTGTATTGTATTGTATTGTGTTTCTCTATGGAAGTAAATGTATGCTGTTTAAAAACCTCGCGATTGCTGAACAAGAAAACGACACATTCATATACTCATTGTCTTATTTTATTGTCAAGCTTATACCAGATCGTTTTCAGAAACACTTTATTGTGACTAAAGTAGCGATCCCTTGGTTTTTTTCAGGACTGCAATGATTCGAGTCGATTGTCCACACCTGTTCTTCGACGCACTTTACAGTAATCCAAAGAAATCCAATCCAAAGAAAACTTAGTTATTCAATGTGAGATAAGATCAGAGCAATTGTATCGTCTCCCGCTAGAAACGAGTAAGACAGTACTTTGCTTTGTTGAATCAGTATAATATTAAATTGGTAGCTTTTGAATGCGACGATTTTTCGCTGCTGAAATGGTGTTTATTTGCTACCATAGTTTGTTAACGATCACAGTTTACGACTGAAGCACAAAGACCTGCTGAATCAACTAGGGAAGGAAAAATTATTGTTGGTTGGAGAAGCCTGGCAGAGGCGACTGCAGAGTTCGCGTTACGTTTGAGGGATTAGACGTGAATGGGGTTACCTATGCAAAATATTTATTATCACCTTGGCTTCATATGCAGCTGGGATAACATAAAGCTTTAGAATGCAGTTAAAGAGTGGCTATCCTTTGAACTGTGATTTTCCATTTTCGATTGTTTTTTAATCTATGAAATTTTAGAGCAACCGCCCAATCATCGTCTAATATAAGAGTTCCATACCAATGAAGAGCATAATAGTTAACAACCAATCTTCATCATGGCTATCACAATGCGATCACTTCTTCTTCTATCGACGGTATGTTCACTCTGCATATATGCAATGTAATATTTCAAAACAGACTTTCCTTTAGCCTCGGTATGACTAATCAACTTGTAATCTATCTTTATTAAGCTTAGACTAGGTTGATAAACAATCTTTGTTCGGCTAACGTTTCGACGTCTTCGTCTTCATCAGAGCTGATGAATCGCTTTGATGGTTTACAGATCATCATCTGTCACTTTTACGATGTTGCTGTATAAATCGAGAAATTGAAAACCATCACAAGACTTCTTTCAATATAGTGAGGCTGGTCCGGTAGAGTGGGTTTGCAATTGGATGAGATCGCAGAAATTGTGAAAAGCACCAGAAACGTCCTACAGGACTTCACCTGGAACGAAATGGTCTTTCATCGATGTTCGAGAGAGACAAATGCTCGGCCTACGAGAACAGTGGAGAAGGCCGCTCACGACGTTGCTTCTGATTCACTTGACAGATATTTTTACCTTATTACATGCCTTGTCAAGAAAGATGGATATTTAATGGTTTTAGTTCCTCGTTCACAAGTCCAGAGTACGACTCGTTGTTGGAAAATCCTTCAGTATTCCCTCCAATACGAAACGTTTCCCACGTTTCAGAAACCTCTTCGTAGTCACCGTCAATCCCGCATTTGGAACGCATGACAAGATCTATTCAACATTCCAAGATATAAATGTTGAATAATGGCAACTATGTGTGGAAGAAAGCTTCCCAAAAAGTCAATACAACGCCAGCTGACGTTTCGGCAGTATCGCCTTCTTCAGAGCCGCTTTTTTCGTGACTTCCAATGAGGAAGTTTAGAACAGCTGATTATAGTCGCATGTGGTTGACGACTCTGCCGAAACGTCAGCTAGCGTTGTATTGTATTGTGTTTTTATGGAAGTAAATGTATGCTGTTTAAAAACCTCGCGATTGCTGAACAAGAAAACGACACAGCGGGTTATATTCAATGGTAACAAAATTGGTTGAAGTACTGTGAGTGTGCGTGATTAGCCAGACGAAATGAATTGATCAATCCCGTCATCTCATATGGAATGATCACTCTTCGGTTGGACTCGAAGAAAGTGTCTACTTAGTTCCTTATATCTCATTTACGAAGGTACTGCTATCTCCAATGAGTGATGACTGTGTGCATAGCCAACCAAAATGAATCTGCTCTGTTGCGTTATCTCAACAGTATGATGGATCTTTGGATAAACACAAAGGAGGCGTTCTTCATGAAAATATTCCTCAAGGTTTCTAATGCTTCGTTTACGCTCAAAGATACAATAGCATATTCTGCGAAACTTTTTAACAGTATTGGATACTTAGTGAAGAAGCAAAATATCCGACTCTTCGGGCAACTAACTGATCGACTTCTGGTTCTTTGTAGATTAATGTGCACCTTGAAATATGGAGCTTTAAGCAGGTCGAAGAATCACTCATCGTGATGAAATGCATTATAGTTTGATTCTAAAAGGATCTCGTACCAAAAAATTGTATTGCTGATTAATGATGAGAGGCAACCTTGCATACGGTATGATGTCAAAAATCAGATAATTGGACTATAACTGGGTTCTGTGGGATGTCGAGCATACTGAAGGAAAACCGTCGACAATATCGTCGGAGTTGCTCACGACTATCCTGAGAAAAACTGTGATGCTGTTCGAGTTTACTGACGAAAAAAAACTCATTGGACTCTCCATCATCCTAACAAGAACAAATGCTCAGTAGGTTATCAACAAAGAGAGGTGATATTGCAAATGATACAGGTGGTACTGTAGATATTTTCATTCCCATCAACATAAGAAGTAGCGTGATTCGAACTCGAAATACTTCCTGAACAATAGCTAAGTTGCGAAGCAAGCCAACAAAATTGTTTCATAAGCAGCCCAACATTTGACCCTCTTTGTCAGGTTAGTTAGTAATCTGTATTATCTAGGTTGATAGTGGTTATAAGATTGCAATATTTTTTCCTAGGTGGCACATCTGTTACAGATCCAACTCAACTCTTCGTCATTCTTGCAACTCTTCTCATTTTCTACTATCATCTAATTTTTCAATAATTACAGGTCTTCCTCTTTGCTGAGGCCGGTCTTCTAGGAGTATTCAAGAATATTTTTAAATCACCCGGTAATTCATCTCAAGAAGATAGTTCGAACAATGATAAAGAATGGTTAAATCCAAAACAGGATACAGACACTGAGGTTGTTTCACAGTTGGGTTCAATAAATCAGTTTCATAGTCGACTTCATTCACCTTTGTTTTCCTAAGAATCTCTAATAACTATTTAATTCCATATCGAACTTCATTAATTGTCGCCTGCATAATGATAATCGATATTTCAACTGCAAACCCTGCTCAGATCGTCCATAAAGCTGTCACTGTAAACAAACTAGAGAATGGCACGGAGGTTTACAACCTCCTAGCCATCACCGACATGGACAAGGACGCTAGATCAGGGACAGACTGGACGTGGAGAGCAGTCACAAGGAAGGGAAAATTGGCAATCAGCGAGGATAAGAAAAAGGTGTCAATAAGCTGGGAAGCGGGTTCGGATCGGAATCTAACCACGTAGGTTATAACTTATATTAATACAAATATGCTTTTGGAAGGCAAATTTTGTTGTTACGTTTTTTTTCTCATTCGGCCCGTCTTAACACCTACTATGCGGATCCCAACACTTCTCGTATTCGATTCGTTTCCTCGCATCCATCATCGACTAGGGCTTCCAACTTTTAAGCGTGGCTGCGGCGGGAGCTTGAGGATTTTCATTTCGTCCTGAATGTTCTAGAATGCTGGTCGAGTCGATTCGCACTGGGGTCCCAGGATAGCCAGGCTAGGGCGTTCCCAATTGGATGGCAAAGAGTAATTTTTTCACGGACCATTTTCTTAGCTGTGGACAGATGAGATGTTTGATGAGTCTGGAGCACGATAGAACCAGAGCCGTGTTTGTGATGGCCAGGATCACTACCACAGGTCTATCCCACACTGCTGTAAAATATCAAAAAAGTAATTTTCTTAGATACTGAGTTAATACTATAATGTAGTTATACTTGACAATGTAAAAATTGTTTCCTTCGTGTGTGCAGTATACCTCGATGGTCAATCCTCACCAGTAAGTACTTTAGTGCATTTCCTACTCGTTCCGTTCTTCTTGCAGTTGTCACCTTTGATTTGTTCCTAGCATTGTAGCGTATAATCGGGCGAATTCTATGCAACTAAAAATTCGACTTCATAATAATGAATTGGTATAAACGTTCGACATGAATCATTACTGCTACGAATAGAGCAAAGCCGCAAAATATCAGCTACATCACAGTTTTACAATAAGCCAGTGTAGTCCTTTCAAAGTACTGAGATATTGATTATTAATGACGAGGCTAAATGAAGGTTAGTATCTTCAGATTTATTCTTTTCTCGAACGAACTCTTTGTGACTGCAGAAATCTACCAGTTTCATATTTGATAGAGTTTCTGGTCGTGTCACAAGTAGACTGTAGTCCTAGATCGGTTATTTGTCAAATTACTTACAACGTAGTGGAAGAGTCCAATCCAAAATTCTACTGCAATGCAGGCCCTCACTCTCCTTTCTTGAGAGAAGCAGTTTTTTTGCAGAACGAATGGCATAATAGCAAATAGATTAGATCCAATATAGAGTTATGGCTTCAGATCCGGTTTGAGTTATTTCAGTATGCAATTCCCATGTCCAATGAACCTTTTACGTTCCGAAGAAAACTGATTTTTTTCGTAGACTTAGTTCATTGGACAATGCTTAGTCTCCGTGTAACTTTCCACATGGGCCTTTTATTAACGCTACACTACAAACATCAAATCACGACTTCAAAAAAGTACCACTTTCCGTTTGTTACTAGCTTAACAAAAAAGCTTTCGCACACTTTAAACTAATATCCGATTTAAGATTTCACAGCGGCCGAATACTAAAATGCATAAGCTGGATGCTCGTGCTATATATATATATATATATATATACATGTATATATATATGTATATATATATATATATATATATAGATGCGTCATTTTCTTGTTCAGCAATCGTAAGTTTGTCATACAGAATAGATTTACTTCCATGCAAAAACACACAATACAGCAATAGCTGACGTTTTGGCGCCTCCTTAGAGCCTGGAGGGACATACTGAAATGCAATTTGCTAGGCCTTTCGCCTCAGTAACACATACAAAAAGACGAAAAACTCCGTGGAAAAGTGTCAAGGTACCAAAAAAAAAACATCCATTTAGGTGTGAAAAGAAAAAGGAAAAAAGAAGTCGTTTGCCATCTGGGTGTCGAAAGGAACACCTAGGTGGCAAACGAAATCTAAGACAAAGTACCCCACTAGGCACGCACAAGATACAGAAACAGCGAAAATGATTTTGATGTAAAAGCCAATGTTCTCGCACAGGGGACCAAAACACCAACGTGCAAACTTTTTGAGGCTTTTTGGTTAAATGTCAGGAACCCTCAATGAATAGCAGGGAGGAATGCCCAGAGATCACACGCGCCGGCTCGGTTCCGTACCTCCGCATCAATTTCTGATGTGGGGTAGTGTGTCATGTAATTTTCACAGAGTTTTTCGTCTTTTTTAAAGTGTTATTGTAGCGTTTGACCTAGTAAGTTGCGTATTAGTGTGTCCTTGCAAGCCCTGAAGAAGCCGATAGTGCCAAAACATCAGCTACTGTTATATTGTGAAGTGGGTTTTTTTTAAATGAAAGTAGATGCATGCTGTATAACAATCTTGCAATTGCTGAACAAGAAACCGACGCATTTATATTCCAATTCCGACGTTAATAGGTCTATTCTGGAAACTATAAATGAACGAATGAATGCAATAACTTCATATCAAAACACCCATTGAAAAATAGTCTTCGTGTTTTCTTACACTACTAGCATTTTGTTCTTTAAAGCCTCCAGATGGAATTTCAAATAGAATTTTTCTTTGCTTTGCCTGCTTCTTTGCAATCGTAAGGGTTTTAATATAGTTCTGCTCTAGACAATTGAATTCGAAAGGACGTGCAATGGAACTGTCGGATTTGTCTGAGTTTAACGGTCGACTTATTTCACCGGATGACAAGACAGGAATTCTTTACGAAATTAGAGACAATAAGGTGAATTCTGTTGTATACGCTGCTCTCATAGGTCGTTTCTCAATTAATCAATCAATCAATCAATTTCTCACCTGACATGTAGATGGTAAGGATTGCGAAATATCATGTATTTGAGTTCAGCCCAATTATATGCGTCGAAATTTAAATGATATAAGCCTGCAGTCATGGGTCTCTAATTGTGATAACCTGCAATGTTGACACAGATTGCACGTTTTGCACAGTGGTCACAGCTCCTCTAAAATGGATACGCGGTCGTTAGTTCGATCCCGCGTCTCTGGTTCAGTAATCTATCTATCGATCCCGTGTCGCTGGCTGAATAATCTATCTATTTGGAGTCGGCAAATTTGCAGCAGACCTAGCTGAAAGGATGGTTGCACCCTCTTGGTACATCGGTAGTGCACCGTAAGTCACTGTACGACTGTACATTCGATGACCTCTGGGATACTTCATGAAACCGAATGCACGAGGGATCCAGCAGAGATTGATCAACGCACGGATTCTCCATCTTTTATTAGTTTGGTAGGTATTAAAATTCGATTCTTTATCTGATCCATTGACTGGAAATTATTCATCTACCATTTTCAATGCGTTCTTATTAGGATTTAATGAGACCAGTGCTAAGGCTGTACTTGTATCTATTTAATTATTTATTCATATTTCTATTTATTTATTCATTACATAAGCTGCCATCTCATAGTGCTCCATTCCAATTTCTTTCATTCGATTCGCTTCCTTTCGTCCATCATCCATAGAAGCTTTCGGAATTGCGTGTAGGCTAGGCTGCTTGAGAGTGACATTGAATGCTGTTTCATTCTTTTGTCTTTGGCATTTTTTGGCAGCTTTCGTACGGGGTGCCTAGATCATCATCGCAAACTGTGAGTGGCCTCCATAGATTGGAAAGAATTCATTTCAAAAAGTCTATAATTAATATGGTCGCTTCCGGAAGGATGGGAGGCTTACTGGCGCTGGGGTAGGCTCAAATGAGAGGTGTTGAGCGTTTTATTGAAAGACAATGCTACCAGTGAGCTTATCCTACCCGTGAAGATATATGATTCACAGAAGCACTACAATTGCTGGAAAATCTGTCAACAATCGAGTCATCATGCAATCAGTAGTAAGAACTGTGATATTCATCCAACGCATGGAATAGGCGCAAATTCGTTTCCAAAAGAATACCGTTGAAAAATTGCAAAATTTACGTGTTAGAAAGGGTGCAGAGATAAAAAGCTTTCAGACAAAGTACGATTACGAAAGTAACAATAGAAGTCATTAGGTGGGTGGTTGCAGAAAAATATTTTTGCAACCTTCAAATTTCCATGCTCTGTGATCTAAGAGGCAGCCGTGAGACTTATGGTACGTGTTTTCTACGTATTCATTTGATTGGTATGAGAAATCCTATGACTGAAGCAGGCGAATCACAACGAAAACATTTTGCCAGTGCCAATGGTTTAGGCGATTCCATGGTTATTCCTTAATTCTGGACCTGGTGACACCACGAAAGGGATGAAAGCCGAATGGACAACCATAAAGGGCAACTATCTCTACGTCGGCGGTCACGGAAAGGTTCGTAAAATTCAAAGTTTCACATTTCCCTCTCCACTAAGCAATTTTTTTGGAAAGCAAGAAAAACCGCTTGCGTTTTCATCCAACGCTTTATGAAAGTATTTTGTCAGATCTTGAGATTATTATAGGAGTTCATAAGCGATAATGGAACTGTTCTCAGTGAAGACGATATGTGGATCAAAATTATTTCCAAGCGTGGAGAGGTAAACTCCAAATACTTTGCTTCCTTTTGGACAAAAATTTTAAAGCTATTACAAAATCGAGATTAAAGGCGAAATTATCATTACTAATAGAGGTTACTTCAAGTTTCTGTTTCTCTTAAGCTTTGGTTTAAAACCTATTTGCCTACTGATACATCGCAGAACTCACTGAAGCAAATGGCCCTCATTTGATACAAAATAGCATGAGTGAAAGCAATTTCCTTTTCTATTCTTTGGAAAATCCGATTAGATGACTACCTTTTTCTTAACTATACCTTTTTCAGGTTAAAAGTATTAACTGGAAGAATGAGTATATAAGGGTCCGTGGAGCTGTCAATATCACCGCGCCAGGTTACTTAATTCACGAAGCAGTACAATGGTCCGCACAGCACCGAAAGTGGTTCTTCCTTCCAAGGAAAGAATCGCAGACAATTTATAATGAAGTAGAGGACGAAAAAAAGTGCGTATTCTTTTTCGTTTTATATCTGACGCCTTTTTAGCATCGTTAGAAGAGGACGTTAACTATGAATACAAATTTCAGAGGCACTAATCTGCTAATCATCGGAAATCCCGCTCTCAAAAACTTCAAAGTTGTTAGAATAGGAAAACTCACCAATCCTGAACGCGGATTTTCAGCTTTTGAATTTATTCCTGGAACGAAAGACCAACTTATAGTTGCGTTGAAATCGGAGGAGGTCGACAAGAGTCCACCAGCGAGTTACATTACGGTGTTCGACATTGACGGCAATGTTCTCCTCGAGGATCAGAAACTCGAGGATCAGTTCAAATTCGAAGGAATTTATTTTGTTTAAATGTTATTTGGCATGGATTGTCATAAAGCGTCCTCGGACAATGCTGTTTAATCTGCTTGGTTGATTCAGAATCAAAAGGAAATCAAAGGGTGTCATAGTACTCTTATTAATTACTACTTACTTACCGTATATCACTTCATTCAATATGGAAGGACTATTAATTCTACAAAAATAACTTTAGACTTCCTGTTTAAATAACGTTTTCTGGATATAAAAGTGATTCAGAAAAAACTACTCATCAATGAAGACATAGAATAATAGATGTATTCATACTGTATAGGCGAAATTTGTCAAGGAACACCTTGCTACGGGAAAAAATCCATAGATAGGAAAAAATATTAGCAGGAGTACGACCTTTGCTATGATGCGGTATTAAGCCGTTTACATGCTCAGCCCTTGTTGGTAATCGGTTGGCCGTTCAGGAATTGATTCCTCTGAAGTCGTACACCTAGCGATTGGGTGATGTAGATAGTTCAGCTCACATCGAATACTGTGACGTACACTGGGTCTTCACTCTATAGTAGTTGATCGTATTGAAGGCGCTCTATAACAGAGAGATAGCATCCTAGTGCCTCCACCTTTTGGTGCGCAGTCCTATCCGAATTTGTTACGAACCATCGTTAAAATTTGTCATCGTTCACGAAGGAGTTCGACACAGATTTCTGTGAGCGTTAAAAATCGTATCTGGTCTGCGTAACGCGGAAGTAACGACCCACAATAGACTCATGCAGGGCATCGGCATTTTTGTTGTTGACAAAAAGGCACTGTAAGCAATTATTCTCAAACCAACCGTAATTTAACCTCAGTGCTATAATAATAAACATTTGTTTATATTGCTGAGCTCAAACAAGGTTGATATGAGATGTTTATTCGGCTAACGTTTCAACGTTTTCCTCTTCATCAGAGCCAATGGTCCTTGTCGATGGTCCACGGTTGTTCCTTTTCTCGACGTGGCGTCCTCATCTCGAATCGAACCGGATCTTTTTCAGTTGAACATCGCGAATGAGCCAAAAACAAGCGGCGACGCTCTTTTATACAGGGCGGTTGTTGTTGATATGATTATCAGTTGATGATAACTTGTTTTTCAACCGATAATTCACCCTGCATCAGTCGGTACTTTCCTAAATTCTTTCTTATTCTTTCTTATCTTCTTTTCTTTTCTTAAAAAATTTTTTCTTATTTTTTATCCTATTATTATTTTTTTCTTTGATTTTAGTTTTTTTCGGTACTTTTTTAGTTGAATGACGGTCGGTTTCAGAATTAATGTTTTGCTATTCACCACATGCTAGCGACCGTCATTCAACTAACAAAATACCGACTGCTGCGGGGTGGATTATGAGCTGAAAAACAAGTTATCAGCAACTGATAATCATGCTAACAGCAATCGTCCTGTATAAAGAGCATCGCCAGGTGCGTTTGGCTCATTCGAGACGCTCAACTGAGGAAGTTCCGGTTCGAGGCGAGATGAAGACGCTACATCGAGAAGGCTAACTACAGTGGACCATCGACATGGATCATTGGCTCTGACGAAGGCGAAGACGTCGAAACGTTAGCCGAATAAACATTTCATATCAACCTCGTGTAACCTCAACAATATGAATAAATGTTGTAGTCAATTACTACTCGAAATCGGTGCTTGTCCACTTCGCGTTTTGCGTTGCTCTCGTACGTCTGCTGCCATCTAAATCGCCTCTTCTTCATGTATCCAGGGATCTTTTACTCCCCGAAGTGTACTCGGAGCGAGTTATAAGCCGTTCGAAACTGAATAATTGAAAGGTGGAAGGTAATTTTTCGAAGAATGTCGCATTGTCATGAGTTCGAAGACAGAGTAATTCGTTACGCTTTCCTTTTTTCTTGTTCCCCGTTGTTTTTGCTCCTTGTGAAATTCCTGCCCAATCTTTCTACGTGAGGCAGCAATACAATAACAATACTATGACAGTGACGAGAGCAATAATAGGTGGAAACTTATAAATTCTGCCTAATATTTAATATTCACTCAACTTCTATAGAGTGCAACAGAACGGGAATAACAATTTGAATAGTGAATAGGAATTTATCTGATGTGATGATTGTTAATTCTCTCGTGTAATTCACTGCATAACTTAACTCCATCAACACAATTCAACTCTCATAATTCACAATTGCTTCCAAAAAATTCGCTGAACGAAGATCTGATCAGGTTTACAAATCTTAAAAAAGTTCTAAAAAAGTTTGAACGCTTTACTTTTCAGTAACGCAACTTTTTTTGTGATCTTTTGCAAATTTTGGTGATGGGAAGTGGAGTAATTCACTACAGCACTCCTTATACCGATTGATTGTTTTCTAGATCATAGCACTAATTCCATTTATTTTTTATTCGTCAAATTTGGTGAATGTAACCGTACTCCTTAATTTTTTAAATGATCTTATAAACTGACCCTGCCGAGCTGATGTGAGTTTGGTATGTTTTCGTGGTCGTTGTTGTTGGTTTTATTGGCCGATGACCGACGTTTCGGCGACTTCGCCTTCCTCGGAGCCGTGCTGTTATGAGTGGGACTCGTTCTTCTTTATTTGCAAAATCAGTTTTGTTTTTTCTTTATTTTTTAGTGATAGTGTTAAAATTCAAGGCAAATAGTTTTTGAACTATCATTGATAGGTAAGAAAAGGATAAACCTCTCGGCGTTGATCAATCCCTGAAAGATGCGTTATGCATTCGTCTTCAGTAAACAGCGTTTGGAGGCGATTGAATGCATATCTGGCCTTTACAATGACCCTCGGTTGTCTACCGATGTATCGAGCCAGTGTTGCTATCCTCCCAGACAAGTCTGAAACCAATTTGCTGACCCCGAAGGCATAGGAGGATTGGTGGGCCATGGGCACAGGGATCGATTCCGTGTGTGTTGCAGGGCGTCTCCGACTACTGCACCACACGTACCTCTATCTACCATAGATACGCCATAGATATAAAATTTTTTTGTTTCTTGCGTAGAAAACACTGGTAGTTTCAGTTATAATGCAATTCCGTGCAAAGATAAAACCACATAGTATCGATTTAGGGTGTCAACAGCAGTTGTTCACAGCACAATAGTCGTGGCTGGTGATTATGAATTCGAACTTGGTCGAAAATTTCATAATTCATAATTCCAATTGGAATATAACATCGTTACTATTTATATGTCAAAATCTATTTGTAAAAGGAACCATAGTGTCATGTTTATACAGCGGTAGCTCTCTTCAATATGTCCGAATCGGCAGTATTCGTGGTGGCAATAATTTGTGTCGATTTGCGCTATCAATTCAATCTGCTACGAACCCCTCATCCTCCTCATCTACTCTACTGTAGTAGCTTATTCCACTAAGAAATTCCATCTCTACTTTTATTGTTAAGCTTATACAAAATTCTTCTGCGATTTTTTCTATTGCGGCTAACACTTCGGCATCATCGGCTTCTTCAGAGCAGTCGTGACTTGAGACCAGTGTTCAAACAAGATGTTCCTTCTTGTGACGTAGCTCTTCTCATTCGATCCGACGCGAATTCATTGGAGTGACGAACTGCGCGGATGAAGTGACCTCAGCCAGCACTTTCTCTCGTTTTTTCTGTTTCAGTCCTACTGATATCATCCGTTGTTGACAATATGCAGTAGTTAGTGGTCTGCTATTAACGCTACTGCTTTAATGCATATCATCGTCATTGTCGTACTTTATCTCGCTTTTATTGATTAGTCATTTAATTATTTAAAACATATTCCTCACTAATAGCATAAG
This sequence comes from Angiostrongylus costaricensis, assembly GCA_900624975.1. NCBI lineage: Eukaryota > Metazoa > Nematoda > Chromadorea > Rhabditida > Metastrongylidae > Angiostrongylus > Angiostrongylus costaricensis. Next base: position 28,451 of record UYYA01005092.1, read on the forward strand.
AACGCGAGTAAACAGTAATACTATCAATATCTCTGTTTTTGACAAACTTGTAATAAGTCTTTATTTTGTTTAAATTAAGAAACGTTAACCATAAAAAGATTCGAGAGATGTTCCACTTCCACAGATTTAGTTCAATGTGACTACGAAGACCTAATGCATTGCAAGGAAATAATGGATTGGTTATATTAAGTCCAGCCCAGAAGAAAAGTCCATGCATCTAAATAATCACCTGTGTCACCTATAGTTCCATGGATCATCGAGTGACTTGAGAGGGCGCAGTAAATCTTCCATTTTTCTGTCGCGTGCAAGAGTAGCATCGAAGTAATGGGCCTAATAAAGGGTTTTGATAGTACCCATGCAAGCTTACAAATTTATTTTTGTATTATACGACTTTGTGCCTTGAGCAGATCCTAGTAGCTCTCTCACTCCATTCGTAGTCTCGCATCCATCGTTTACAAAGAGCTCTAGATTTGGAAGTAGATTTGGTTGCTGCTCGAAGCCTCCAATAGTCTTTATGGCCGTCAATAAATGCCGGCCAAGGTAGTTCTCTCTGGAATCTTACGATAGCCCCAACAGTGTTTTCAGTACAGAGTTGTTCAAATCTGGATCAAAGGCGAGTTAATCAAACTGCCCAAACACGCCAGTTTGCTGAACTCGGGAAAACGTTAAACTTCGTTGATCTGAGATAGGCTCAAACCAGGACTATATCTGTATTATTGCAAGGCATCTCTAATAATTGGGTTTTACGGGCATTAGGCCTCTTAGTAACAAGCAGAAATGTTATTTGCTTTTGAGAAAATCGAATTAAAATCGGTTTTTTAAAAATACTTCCTCGTTAGCTGGTTTTAAATATCCATTGAACGACATAGTGTTTTAGAGTATGAGACTGCTTTTATGGATCATATTATTGGCAACGATAGTAGAGTGTGCAAAAATCGATAACAAGGATTCGAAGAATGTAGATGAAACAAAAAAGGATAGCAAAAAGAAGCCAGAAATGAAGAAAACAGTGGATTCGACAAAAAAATCAGATACAAACAAAAACGACGAACAGAAGACGAAAAAGCGATTGTGGTTCGACGGTAAAAGTGAATGGGGAGAACATTCGCTGAATTTGTGCTATAAGTCCGATCCCTTACCGCAAGGTTAGTTCACTTATAAAGTTTACAGAAAAGGTTACGAGAATGCTGTGTACTGACAGAGACTGGATTGTTTAGAGTTTAGAATGACGAACTTTAGTACCTTATCTTTCACTAGTATTATAATACAGCAAGTCGTGGTAATACATTTCACAGATTACCACTGCTATCAGTATTATCGTAACTACGAAGTGGTCTATGTCGATCCGATCGCCGTAAACCCTATAATTCTCGTCTTTCGAAAATTAATACCGCAAAAACTCGTCCACGGCTTTTTGGAAGACGTTTATAAAAAGCAGAACAGAACAAAAAAGGTGAGATTCTCTTAGACACAAGTATTTTTATTGAATTTTCAGCTTCCGACGGATTCCTAAGCGACAAACCTAACGAAGAAAAGTCATGTGTCATTCAAGGGAAAAACATGGGATGATAGCTCATAGCATGGATAGGATAGGGCTACTGTTCCTGATGTACTAAATCACTCAGTGATTCAGTGGTACTATTATGCTAAGACGCTTTGGTCTTTAAACCACTTTTCTTCACATATCTTACCGGTGCTTACAGTTCTTTCATTAGTCTCTTTATCTTGCAACTGCTACAAATTGAAGTGGTCAGATTTTTCCGGTGGTTGGGCAACAATTTGAGGACCATTCTCTTTTACCATCAATATTTTGATTAACGGCAAAACGTGATTTCGTCTGAAAGCCGTAGATTGCTCTGTTAGTGCCCTGAGAAAAATCGGCGATATGAGACTCGGAGTTCCTCAGAACAGCGTTGATTCTTGTTTGACGGATCGTTCAATGGAGCTGCATAAAGTCGAATCAGGTGATTTCCTTGAAATGTTCAAATACACTGCGAAGCTTGGAAGAAAGCAGTACTGAAGGATTTTGTCTGATGTCATATAAATACTGATTCTTAGCTACGGTCATCAGTGATGTGGTCAAACAACTCCAATAGTCAATGTAGTCTTTTTCTTTTGTGTCTCCACAAAGCGATGGAACAGGTTTATTTAGACAGTCGCCGCATGAGCCGAAAATTTTAAACGAAGACCACATATCAACTGCTATTGTTCACATCGTAGCTACGACTTTTGGAACGTCGTGTCATCAAAGCACGATCCAACGATCGGTGATATGATTACAAGCGAAGCTTCGTTCCAAAGTAGAAGTCATGACGAGTGTAATAGCAAATGAAAATACAATCACTGCTGTACAATTTAGGTGTAATAATAATCAAAAGATAAGCAGAATATAATGGATTAATATCTGTGTATTGTCTTCACAACATCATTGACTTTTGTCCGCTTCTAGTCTTTAACCTGAGTAACTTACAGGATAAGAAGGATGATGAAGACTTCATAAACGATTATCTAAAAACCTACAAACGTCGAAAGGCAAACGAGACTCTTCTCTCGCATACCGGTATGTCTGGTGTGGCAAGAGTTTTTCGTCGAGCACAAGCTCTCATACAAACGTTGAATTTTAACAACAGCGGCATGTGGCAGGTGTGTTGTATATCAGTATTCGTATTTTTGAAAATATCGTACATAATGGAAATTCCACTGAGATAATAATAGGAAAACGTTAGTTCCCAGGATCGACTTTCTATTAACCTCGGCATTGGAATATGAATGCGTCGTTTTCTCGTTCAGCAATCGCGAGGTTTTTAAACAGCATACATTTACTTCCATAAAAACACAATACAATACAACGCTAGCTGACATTTCGGCGGTATCGTCTTCTTCAGAGCCTGGAAGGGTATACTGGCATGCAATCTACTTAGCCAAACGCTTCAATAACACTTACAAAAAAACGAAAAACTCTATGTTAATTACATGATCAACAGCTTCTCGAAACACCGCTTTTTGCACCTGTCTTCCACCCAGGAAGAATTACAAAAAGAGGAGCATTCAAATCTGCTGAATAGCCGATTTTTGCTGGTTTAGTCACTGCGGTTCTCCTCAGGTGAGCCTAGCCAATGTCTATTCTAGGTTGTCTCGATCATATGTAGTCACCGCCCTTGTGGATCAGAGGGAGATTTGCCACCATCGACTACTTTGATGCCAAAACGGTGGTGGATCCCGGTATTGCTTTACTCTGAGCTAGGCTTCCTTATGGAAGCGCCAGACTCCTTCTCAGCTTGGGAGATACAGCCAGGGGTATCAATCGCTTCGCTGTACATCGCAGTCCGACACGCAGGACCACCTGCCAACCACGACGAGGCGGTAAACCGTTGAGAGGTTCTAAGGTTTACTCATTCATTCATTCTAAGACATAAATTAGCAGGACTAGAACCTAATATTATAGCTGATATAATTGCTTGGTTTGACGACTTCAAATTGACGTTTGATAAGTAAAAATTTTATAGAAATTTCGCGGAAGCTGAGCGAATGATTTCCTCGTTAAGGTCTTGTCGTTTCAAAAAGGCGGTCATGCAGCTCCACACTACGACTATATTACTTACTCATCACCTGATCAGTACAGTAAAACCACAAGAAAAAATGGAAACCGTTTTTTGACATTTGCACTGACACTGAAATCGGCGGATATTGGAGGAGGTTGTTATGGATTTAGCAGCTTTGCAATAGGGTTTTTTGAATTTTGTATCGTAAAAATGACGATCCACTAAGTCGTTGTCTCCTCTCTTTTAAATAACTCTCGCCACTGTTCAGTATCTATTTTAATTCCTCTACTATTTCATTGGATGGTGGTTTTCGTGTTAGGCAAGCCGATTCATCTCCACAAAACGATTATAAATTTGCAGGAAAAAGTTTAAATCAGATGAAAATATAGCAGTGAAGGATAGAGCTCTCGGGATCGATCAACTGTTTACGTGGAGTTGGTTTCCACGATGTGCGGAATGGAACCACAGACTATGCGTGCATTGAAGGGCAACTCTATCCGCCGTGCTAGAGTCGCCGACAAATGTAGAATGAAATATTGAATTTCTCAGTCTCTTTGTTTTATGTTCTCGAGTTCTTTGGTGAAACAACAATGACGACAATGACTGTGCGATTTTTAAGAAAGTTTCGACATCGGATGCAAACTCATTCAACAATAAAGAAAAAGAAAAGCTCTTTGTTTCTCCTTTCCTTTAAATAAAAACCAAGGCAGTCTAGATTCCCTGATCAACTCACATTGTAGCGCAATTCTTATTTTTCTTCTTCATTCTTTCTTTACTTCATTCCTTCATGTTTTTTGCCTCATTCCTTACCACTTATTGTTAGCTCCGTTTATTGACAAGTTTTCAGAGACTGTTTTCGTGCTTGCGAATCTTACAGTGCAAACTGGACCAGGAGATGTCCTATTATTCACAAATATGAATAGGGACATGACACCGGTAAACAGTAATCAATGTTTTCTAATAAGTTGTGTTGAAGAAAAAGTGCTCCTGATTCTGCTTCTAGTACGAACAGTTTGGAAAAAAGTACACAAATTGTTTTCTGCAGAACTTAGACTTTGAAGAAGCTCGTTTTTCATTTCAAGAGACAAATCCTTAACAAATTTACTAGTAATCTTGCTTATCCACCACCGTACCATTCATACCCGCGCTTCATTGAAGTGGCAAAAACTGTCAAATCCTCGGATATGTAGCAATTATTTCCGTTAGAAACAGGAAAAAAAACCAAATAGATGGCAAAAGTGATAGCTATAGAAACATATAACTATTATAAATATTCATTGTCGTGCCTTTTTGTCCTGTCGGCTTTTCACAGAACAATAAAATCGATAACATACCATTATTCCCACGATTCGTCAAGAACCCGCTAGAGTATCTGTACTTCTGGTGCTGTTAAATATATTTAATAGTTGTTTTTCTGGAAATGAGACATTCTCGATGAGAATCATTCCAGGCAGTCGGTTCTGCACATGCTGAATGCCCTGTGGAAAGTGGAGAAAAAATCACGGCTACACTTTGGCTTCGCCCTAGAGGTCAAGAATTGTTCTATTCCTATATGCAAGATGACAACTCATTTGCATATGACTTGGATAAACTTATCGCACCTAAAAGAGATTTGTTTGGAATGAGCCCAATCTACGACGTTTACGTCTATCAGAAGCTGATGATGGAAGCGTTTGCAGCTGAACATGCAAGAAAACTAACAACAGAAAAAAGTATGGGAACCGGAAAAAGTGGAAAAGCTGGAAAGAAGTGAAATTCGCTCTCAGCATAGTTGTTGCGCAAGTTTTCAAAGCACATCGATAACTAAAAGCTTTTAGCCGTCAAATTTCATGCAGTTTTTCTTACAATGATTTTCATCGAAGGGTTCTCGTTCTTCACTACGGTATTCGTCACTATTTTTTTTTGTTCTTTACATTTCACTCCATCCTCTTCACTCTCTTATTATCTTACTATCGCTGTCTTTTCAATTTTTCCACGTTGTTCTTCTAATTTTTATATAGAAGGAATCGTTCATTCCTTTAGGAACTGTGATCACTATGTTGATGTTTGAGCAATAATTTATTTACAATTTGCTCTTTTTATCTGACTAAATTGTTGTTATCGAGTTTATCTGTTAGAGGCTTGGAAAAAGCGTCAAAAGAATTAAAATGAGTACACTTAAGCGTCTGCGGTGGGGAACGAACTAGCTATTATTGTTTCGATAGTGATCGATAGAACTAGCTAAGAGACAGGCGAAACGAAAGACCCGCATGGTGTGGTGGTGGACGCGTTACTCTCCGGAAAGGATAGTAGCGTGTTCGTTCCCCACCGCAAACACCTGTGGTCCGGAGTTTTACAAAAATCTCACCATTATAGAAGTTATATTTCGCAACATACCCCGCAGATTTTCAGGCGAGTATCTTCGAACAGCCATCGTTTCCATTGTGTTATAAGCTATAAATTTCTATAAATGTTTGATCAAGAACAAATGGTAACGAAAATGATCAAAACTAAAGCAGGTTCATATAATGTTGTCCATCAATATTAAGTGAGTTGTAAACGCATTTCCTCCTAAACGTGCTGGGTTTTCAGTAACTATAGTAACTACGAACTTATTTTTTGTTGTTTGTCCAAATAATCTGAAGTCAGAAGGTCCAAGAAGAACAAAGCCGTCGAATGAGGAATTTCCCTCTGCACTCTTTCACATAGTGAATGAGGTGGTCAACTGGATGCGATCAAGAAAACCCACATTGAAAGATGGAAGAACTATGGACCAACGACTCGGCTCAATCCGATTCTGAGGTAAGCGAAGGCGCCGAAGCGTTAGCCTAATAAAGTTTTTATCAACCTCGTGTTAGGTTATCAATGAATGAATACATACTGACTAGTCAAACCAAGGTTAAAGAAAAGTAGATTTTTGAAATGTTACTGTTAGCCTGTGCAGTTTGTGATTACTGTCGATGAAGATCATAAAAGTAGGAGATAGATGGACTATATAATATGTTTTTTTAACAAAGGCCATTCAGTGTCGTTGCACGTAGTGCTAACCGGTCGTTTCATGACATCCCGTTGTTCAAAGTGTGCAAGAAAGCAGTGTATATTTATATATCATTAAGAACTCTGAACATTAAACGTATTTTTCGCCTAGAATACCCATCGACCGTTCTCCATTAAAGAATTGTCTCAGTCTTGCTTCATAAATTGATAGCGAGAATGAGAAACGACTTACCGTATCTCGAGCCAATCCATAAACATTTTCATTTCATTTCTATTGTTGAATGAATGAAATACTAATCGAGGACGGATGAGTATACAAAGGATTTCTACGTGTTCAAATGCAAAACATCACTGAAACAGTGTACGATGAAAATTTTCCGAATATTAACAACGTTCTAACCAATACGCACATAGTTCACTCACTATACTCCTTAATCGCTTCAACATAGTTGCTCCGGTACTGATCGGATCGATTTAAATTGCCAGGTTTGCTGTAAAAATAAGAATGCTACTTCAGACTTTTATCAAATTGTTATGGCAACATTTTAAAATGTGATTTTTGCAATAAATACGAATACTTTCTGAAATACGTCTTGTGGGTAGTCGGAAAACGTAGGAGACTCATTGGTAGCAACCGTAGTGTCGTGCCTCTTTTGTCGTTCAACACCTAACATTACTATTTAAAAGCGAGATCATATAATTTTTTTACTGAACGGGTAAGAAGTTAAAATGCATCTACATCAGTATGATTACAAACCATTGGAAAAGAATTCATGAAGTAGGCAGAGTTCCTAACAACTCTGGAGAAGTACTCTGAGAAAGAAACGCTTCAAATCCACTTAAAATTCGATCTTCAGCTCGCTGTAGTCAATGGATCTTTTCTGCTTTCTACTTCTACTGTTTAATAATGGAATACATTTTGTTTTGTCGGAAGAGATTATTGGCTGGCGCGACGATTACGTGGAATGGTGCAAAACTCCAAAGCCACAGGACTATGAGGGAGGTGAGTTTATAGTATTCAATCCTCTATTGATTTCATTTTTCAATTTTGTGAAATTAGCTTAAAAAATGTGAGAAAGTAACCGTTGCACTCTCCAATCTTTGACTGGTAAGCGATTTTTTTTCCTAAAGGTTGTTATGGCGTTGAAGAATGAGCAGCCAAAAAACAATCGTTTTCATGACTATTCCCCAAAGCATTATTGCTCATAAATTAAACTGCTGACTTTCATTCAGCTGCCAGTAGGCGAGGATCCCATTCAGTTGACTTCGCTTCTGATTCCTGATTTCTTGCTATCTTGGTAGTCATAATGCACCATTCGATTCCGTGGGTTTCACAAGCCCTTAATCATATCGGGGTTGAAAACTCGTTCAGGAATGGTCTGTGAGGATAGAAACACTGATTTCGCACATCGATAGTTTTTTGAAAATCATTGGATAGGTCAGATGTGCACTTAATCAGCTTCATGATGTTAGGAATGGTAAAGAATTCATGGCGCACTTCTCAGAGATAGATGCATGCTATATTCCCCTATCACTATTGGTCACCTCGATCGCACCACCTCACGACAAAACAGCCGAAGACTCCTCAGGTGGAAGGTTAAGCGATAAATCAACAGCTTCCCTAAAGGCGGTTAGAAGAAGTGTTTATAATGAAGCAAGAAATGTATTCGTGACTCACTATATTTTTTAGTTTTTAAATGAAATGAAATCCTTTTCAGCAGATTTCTTTTGTCTCTCCTATTTCTGGAATTACATAGATGTGCGAGTAGAGCTTCATTGTTTTGAGCCATTGATTATCGTCTACAGAGATTTTCTATCACGGCCAGAAATTGACGGATTTGTGACTGATATCGAAATAAAACAAGTACATCGTATTTAATCGTTTTTTAGAGACTTAAAATTTTTATAATAAAAACAACTCTTAATTTACATAGTAATGAGCAAACAGGCTTTTGTTATAATCTGAAGTTATTGCTTCTGATGTCAAGGAAAATGGAAAACGACACGAATTGCTGACGGACGGAGTCAAAGCCGTGGCATTTCGTCCGAAAGAAATCACGATGAGACATCGTGAAGGCAATGGAACGGCGGCCGTATTCGAGAAGATTCAAACAATTATCCCAGCTATAAACTTTGCTGTTAGTGAACCGTGGCAGGTTAGTTCATGACAGACAAAAATTATATGAAATGCTCTTCTGCAGCTACTTCGTTTTACAAGAAAGAAGAGGCATTATTGAAGACTGAAGTAAACTATCTACGAGTAAACCATCATAAAACAGTTCTCAAAAAACCTGGAAAAATTAATGCCATTCTAAATTGTAAAACGAGAATAGTAAATATTTGAGATTCTCTCATACGAGGCTGGAGAACACTATGCACCACGCTATGATTTCCTCAAGAGCACAAAGGATACATTCACTCAACAATTTGGAAACCGTTTTGCTACGTTCATGGTTGTGTTAATAAAAGCGAAAGCACTTGGACGTGAGTAAGGTCACGTAAAGGTTTTCCTTATATAAGTCACGATTTACTTTTCGTTTTCGTTTTTAATGGTTTTCCAATCCTTTTTTACTTTTTCAGTGGGCTATTCTGAAATTCTAGATCTGTTTAGTATAATAATACTAAGAGTCGCATATGAGGGGTTTCATTTACCCAAAGGATGCAGTTAGTCCGGCATGAATTATTATCAGTTCGTAGCCAGCGTTGCAAAAAACTGGCAGTGAAATGCGAGGATCACGTGGGTTTAGGCCTCGGTACTAAGTATCAAAAGCATCGGTATACACACCCATATGGTGTCAGTGTTAACTGGGCTATGCATGATACAACTTTCATTGTTGTAGTTATTCAGTGTTGGCTCTATGGGTGATACCCGTACTCCCTTTAATTGAGATTTGAAAACGCAGCGTCCAGTCATTCATAATCATTTTTTTCACGATTCTCTAAGATTTAGCGCCCTATAGCGCCGAGGCAATGCTCGTCGTTGTCGGACTTTCACTGCTAGTGAAAGTTCAGGTTCCAGCAGTTTTATGAAGAGCTCAATCTTATTGACAAATCTGTACTTCATTTACCAGCACGCAGCTTTTACCAGAACTTATGACTTTCTATGTTATTTATCTCAATCTTAAGATGGAAAAAATGAATAATTCTCAGCTCTGATTGTGAAGAAGACTACCTGAAAACGCATTTTATCAATCTACTTCTGCGAATAATGGGGCAAAATGACTACTGCGAGCATAGTGTTCTAAAACAGTACTGTATATGAAAAAAGACCAACCAGCTATCTAGAGATTTCAGTAGTGTCATAAAACAGTAATGTTTAAGTACACAAGTGTTACTGTTACTAAATTATACAAAAGACGGCTGCGTTCTGTGATAATCTTATTCTCTCGTATTTTCAGATACAATTTTTCCGGCTTACAATATCACGGTTGAATTAGAAGAAGGTGATGCTGTACTATGGACAAACATGAATGGTGAAGGACAAAAGGTTTGAGAATAAAGAGATATCCTCGTTCAGAGAATCGTTCATTATACATGAATGAACGACAAGCTGCTTTTTCAGTCGGTGGCAAGTATTCATGGTGACTGTGCAGTTTTGTCTGGAAAAAAAGTGACCGCTTCTTTGCGAATTCGTGCCAAAGATCAGTACCTCATCAAGACGTCAATGTTTGCTGGAATTTATAACATCGTTTCGCTAGCTCGTCCGCGATTTGACATTCGACGTCGCATGGCTGGAGTCTGATACAACCAGAGGATTTTCGGTTCTCATCAAAACTTGTTATATTGTTGATTTTGGAGTGGTTGACTAAATCTCCCTCTTTTCACAAGCAGTTAACATCCAGCTGGCAAATTTCCTCCAATTTTTACCCATTAATTTATTCCACTTTACTTGGCTTGTCATCACATCTACTGTGTGAATCCCAGCACTCCATGCATTTGATTGGTTTTCCTCAAATTCATCGTCCACAAAGATCTTCGAAAATTTCGCGTGTTTTCTCAACTACTGCTTGAGGTCGTCTAAGCAGCACCTTCGTACTAAAATCGAAGCTCTTCACAAAGATTAACAAAAGGCGATCTGGTAACGATTTAAGAAACCTTAGAAGAAACCTCTAAATGTTCCATGAGAATAAAACTTTACCTAAACAACTAGGTACCAGTTGATTTTAAATTGAGCTGAAGCATAAGCGATTTTTCGTAAAGACAGACTATTCTAACACTAATATATGTGAATATCAATGGTCACTTGTTCAAGATTGAATGGAGTTTCGTAGTTACGTGAAAAGCAAAAACAAAAGCCTCCATTTCTGTTAATTGAATTCCTGTCACACCGATTTAAGGGGTCAGAGAAATTTTTAAGAAAGTACAGGATCTCTCTGGTTTCAATTCTGAGAAGTTGAATGCATTATGAAGTTCTGATTCGGACATGCATGATGAGAGGTCGTCTGCAGCGGACCGTTGACGGAATCAAGCCGAATTTCCTGGACTTCGAATTTTCTTCCGAGAGTTCCTTCGAAAAAAAATTTCGAAGAAAAAAAATCGAAATCGAACTCTCTTCTATGTGTTTTCTTTGCTCACTCATCACAGGAAGCACATAATTCTATTATAACAGTTCATACTGAACTGTTTTATTACTAAAGAACTGCAAAAATTCATAGAACACTTAAGTCCAAGGAGACATACAGTCGATTAACTCTCTATCATTGAAGGCACCGAATCCCACTGTGTGAATCAAATGTTGCTACAGAACTTGGACAGTAACTCAGCCTTCAAAAGGCGCAAAGCCTTTTTTTTAAATGAACACGAAATAAGTTACACGATCTAAGGCAGCAGTAACATCTATGGATAAAGCTGTCAATATTGCTTAGCTCCTGAATAATGCTCTCTACACTCGACACCATCAAGCATAGCTAGAGTTGACTGAATGGAAATTTCGCTCGAACTGACTCGCGCTTCCAGTTTTTTCCAACGAAGGCTATGAGTTGATAATAACTCATGCCGGACAAACTGCACTCCTTGGGTAAATGGAAACCTCTCACATGCGATTCTTAGCACCAATACACTAAACAGATTTAGGATTTCCGAATAGCCCCACTGAAAAAAGTAAAAAAATTGGAAAACCACTGAAAACGAAAATGAAAAGTAAATCGTGGCAACACCTTTACGTGGCCAAGCTCACGCCCAAGTGCTTCAACTTTTATACATACAACCAAAAATAAAGCAAAACGGTTTCAAATTGTTGCATAAATGCAACCTTTGTGCTCTTGAGGAAATCATAGCGTGGTGCATAGCGTTCTATACCCACGTGTGAGAGAATCTCAAATATTTACTATTCTCGTTCTACAATTTACAATGCTATTAAATTTTGCAAGTTTTTCGAGAACTGTTCCATGATGTGCTCTTTTTCGCAAAAATCGTGAGGTGGTTATTCAGCACACCTTCACTTCCTTACAAATATAACACATGCAGCACAATGGTAGCTGACGTTTCGGCTGTATCTCTTTCTTCACAGCCTGGTAGGGTACGCCGATATGCAATTCACTAGATCAACCGCTACAACACCACAAACAGAGAGATGAAAGTCTGAACAATAACAACACGGCTTCTAGGAAAACGCGACGCTTTCTACCTACCTTCCATGCCCCAACCAAGAGTGAACTGGTGACCTTTAGATCCTCGGTCTAACGCAATCCCAACGGAGCTATCGAGGCACTGACATCATGCCAACAGGAAGAATAATGCTGGATTTGAGGTTGCCGACAGACATTGAGTGGGTTTCCACTATGAAACCGCAAACAAAACCGTGCCTCTTCTGTGAGTAAAACATTTAGTAATCCAAACCAGCGCTCTCCCAACACAGCAATAGAGGCACTGAGATCTCACAAAAACGAAAAGAATTACTAGATTTTCGGATACCGAAAGGAACATTGAGTGCGTTTCCACTCTGAAACCCTAAACAATTCCGTGTCCACCTTTGAGTGAAACTTGAGGTGGAGTGAAACATTTAGTCATCCAGTCGAACGCCCTGCATCTCGGCTACCGTGGCAGCGATATCTGGCCAATAGCAGAAATACTACTAGATCTGCGGATACCGAAAAGAACATTGAGTGGGTTTCTTCTCTGAAACCGTAAACAATTCCATGGCCACCTTGTGAGCAAAACGTTTAGACATCCAGACAAACGCCCGGCATCTCGGCTACCGTGGCAGTGATATCTCGCCAATAGCAGAAATACTACTAGATTTGCGGATACCGAGAAGAACATTGA
>UYYA01005093.1:7416-41216 GCA_900624975.1 Angiostrongylus costaricensis
TTCAATGAACTCACTCTTATCAAACATCGATTTATATCCAGATGTGCAAGTTCGAGTTGCTCAACGCGGTGGCGGAAAAATGAGTAAATATCGTTCACAATTAATCGTGAAGCTTTTCGGAGGTGCATCGTGTATGACTGATTTCCTCCTCTGTCGTTTATTTTTCCGCATAGTGATTTCCAGCCGCACCTTTAGCACTTTGCGTTGGACATAGACGAGGAAAAAAAATCTCTCGTGCACATCGAGTTGCACAAAAATCCCTTTCTCATTCGACTTCACTGACCTGTAATTAGACAGTCAATTGGTTTCCTCTATTTCTAATTCGCTACGACATCGGAGAAGGAATGAATGCATATTTGAACAGTACAATCACTTCCGGGGGTCTACTTTTAAATATGTCTTCACAAGAGTTTTCTTACTATTTGAACACGAAACTTTGCCTTTGAAATGTCCTACGCAAAACAGGCGGTTGCGAACAAAAATGGCATTTTGGAAAGCACAAACTCTTTCAGACTAACGAAACGCTGGCTATCCAATTTCCCTTCAAAATATGAGCGGTGGCGCGGAGGCTTGAGTGAGACACACTAGATGGCTTCAGTAAATTCAGAACTTGTTATTTGTAGAATAAAATAAAGCGAATCACGTAGGCCAAAGTTCTACAGAATTTAGTGGTTTTTTGTACGATTCACAACACTTCAGATGTGTTGAGCACTATTGTGTTAGGCCTAAGCACAGACATTGTCTACCCCACCAATGTTCTTTTAAAAAATCACGGTTTTCATCAAATTCCTCGATTATCAAGCTAACAGAAAGTTGGCAGGAAAGGATTTAGTCCGCTAACGCTTCGATGACTTCTTCCACTTCAGAGCAGGGCTGACCGCTTTGTTGCTTATAACTCTTGCACAGTCATTGTTCAAGTGCAGCCACACTGAGGCTTATGTGAGTTGGTCTTATTTGAGCCTATTTTCTTAAGAATAACAGAATAAGAATTGTCGTAATAGGAAACAATGAAGCAAATGGGCCCGTCATACTGCGCAGTGATTATGTTGCTTGGATGACGAAGATGGAAAGTTGATTTATTTAATTATGTGATCTTATAAACTGATCTTCTTAAGCTGACGCGAGGTTGGTGTACGTCTTCGTTCTCGTTGTCGTCGCCGCTTATAGCCAATGAAGACGGACCGCCCAGGTATCCTGGTATCCAAATTATTATCCAATTCTACTCCGTGCGACCACATCTCTGTCTATAGCGATTTGAACGGTGATGGTCTTTTGTGGGTTTCATCGTTCATTTCTCGCCAGGCAATGTACAGTCGTTCAATTCGCGTCGAAAGTGGTTTAAAACAGAAGGGTGGACTGAAAAATCAATCCTCTATGCTTAATGAATTACTGTAAACACCCTGCCGAATGAGTTCATTTTGCAAGGAAACACTCTGAAGCAAAACATTTCGAAAAACTGCCTGCATATATTGAAAAGATCCATTGACAGGGCTTTATGCTTGAGACTTATTTGTAAGTATATTGTTGCGTAAACAAAAATATAGACATCGTCTAGAAAACTCGGTAGATGGCTAGAGCAGTTGGCCACCGATTTACCGCACTACGCGTTAGAAAATTTCCATTGTAGAAAAATAGCTCTCAAAGGCACCTATTCTATCACATAAAGCCTTCACAACGTATTAAGTTACTCCACCACAAAGATCGGAGGGTTTGCTTGGATCATGAGAGTTTTAATCCAATACAGTACCACTGGTATAAGAAGAAATATTAGATTCTGCAATCAAAATCAATTGTGCCTTTTTCAATAACCACCGCATGCTTTCCTAATAAAATTCAAATGTTGAGGAAGCGACTAATAATGAGGCATCCTCTCTAGCAGCGTGTCCTGGAAAAATCCGGGAATCTTAGAGCATCCCAGTCGGAAGTTTCAGGAAAGGCGGTTTAAAAGCAATTTCAGAACTCGTTTCTTTTTCAGCTATCCAAATGGCTAGTTGTTTCAGAACAATGGCGTAGAGCGCCTTGAGTGCTCTACACTCATCAGCATATTGAAATAATTCCTCTGCGAACGCAATTTTAGCTTGAAAAATGAGTTAACACTACTAGAGTATTCCTAAGTGATAGTCATAGACAGCTCCTTCAAATCTGTCTCTCTTCGCAAAATCGCTGGAGAGATTTGAAGCGCTAGCAACTGCATTCTTTGCCTTAATAGAATGATCAGTAAAGGCTCAACGAAACCAGAAGAGTATAAAGAACGTTCATCATTGTTATCAACCTTGTGTAAGTTGAGCAATTTAAGAAAAATAAGGACATTTATTTCGCAAACAAGAACATAAACACATAGCCACACTTCGTATGCAACAAACAACAGTCTATAAACAATCGAAAAACAACAAGAACTTCCCAAGACTGGCGCCATGAAGTCGTCACCAAGATTGCGCTCTGGCATTCGGAATTGGTCCCCATGGGCCAAGAAAACATAGGGTTACTAGGAGATATACCTAAACTACTGAGAATACAATAATCCGCGAGAGCTACTGAAAGGAAAGCTGAAACACTTACTCGTTAAGTTAACAGGAATATACGTCATTGTCCTCCGCTCTTCACGTTCTCCATAGCCATTCGAAAATGCTAAATGATTGAAATGGAATGTCAGTTCTAGAAACTTCAATCTTTGAACTGGATGACCACAGTGAAAAACGAAAAACACTAATAGAGGAACAGTAAAATACCCGAAAAATTGGATAGTGTAGTAACAAAAAGCGCTTGCTGTAAAGTCAGTAAATTTCTGCCTAACTGAGGACAATCTTGCTTCTCAGCAATGTCTTCACCAGCGGAACCATCTCAAGGCAGCCAAAATTTATCAAAGGCCCCACCGAGCTCAGTTCCAACCATATCTGACTCTATGGAATCCAGCCGTTAAGTGTTAAAATATGTTCCACCTCATTTTGGAACCGTTTTCAATAAGGCGCCATAATCAATTTTTAAAGAAGTTTCGAAGATTACCATTGCTAGTCATTTTGTTTCATTCATGGATTTAAAGAACATGGAGAATCTCTGTTTGTGGTTGCCGTGCGACCAAAGAAACGTCCACGATCGCTGTTCGACATAACGTTGCTCGAGTTCTGTCGTTCAGCTTGTGATTTGCCGTCATCTCTGGAAAAATTCCTGTAATTATTAGATGACCTGGAATTGTGCAAAAATAATATAGCGATCCTGCAGCAGAATGCTGCAGTATCACCTGTCATTTGTAATGATGTTGGTCGTTGAGCGACTCGAGCGGGCGATAGTAAATCTTCGATTTCTCCCTGTCGCGTGCAAAGGTAGCCCAGTGGTTTCTGCTCGCTCTAGGGTCTTGTTGAGCATCATATCTTTGATCCAGGCTTTTCGTGAAAAACTCTGACCATTGAGTTCTGTAACTGTGGTTCTGATCGTGTAACAGTTCCGTGTGTGCGTAAAAGTGCAATCGTCATATGGAGGCGGTTAATAGTCACCTCAAAAACTAAGCTCTTTGTCCACTTTCCCACAGGCTGGAAAAAGCATTCGAAAAGTCCACCGAAGCTTTCCGATACTCACGTATTGTTTGCTGAGCTCTGAACACGAGGGATGAGTATGCTCACGGCTAGGTTACCAGTCTCCCCCAAAGTGGACAAGGAGCTTAGTTTTTTAAGGCAACTCCCAACCGCCCCCATATACTACCGTCACTTGATTACAGGCTTTTGGCCAAATTGACTCGTAGAATGCAATCCGCATAGACGAGAACACATCCACTTACGCGTGCATGAATACGCCTCGTGAATACAGATGGAATCTGTTAATTCGACGCGGCAGAAACAAGGGAGTCCATTCTCTTAATCAGCCTGTGTCTCAGGAAAGAAAAGGTCGCTTTTGGTCCGCGATTAACCCCCTATCCGCCACCTGGGGACGCGCCACGTAGCCTCGCGACCAACCGGCTCGAGATCCCTCATATGAGGGAGATCCGTGGATAAAAGTGTAGTAGAATAATAATATTTTAGTAGAATGTGACAGTATTGCAATACTATAGCAGATTATAGCATTAGAATACAGTGCAGCTTATTATTGAACGTTATGAATACGAGCTGTTATTTAGTTCTGTAGCAGCATTGTAATATTCTAGTGGAATATAGTAGTATTGTAATACTGTAATAGAAGGAACCAGCAGTAGAATAGAGAATGTAGTCGTAGCAGAACAGAGTATAGATGGACGAAATCTTCCATCCCTATCCTAGGTTGGGCGAGATCAGTTTAAACAAATGCCATCAGGAATAGTGTGGTTATTGTGTTTTGCTGTCAGCTATGATGGTATTCCAAAAACATTCAACCACGGCATAGAATTAATAATGGAAAGGGTCTACACCAATTTTTTCACTCTACAGTCTCATTTCGCATTTCGAAACGCCCACTAGTGAAAGACGACCTGGGACTCCGTCCGTTGAAATCTTTGTTGGGATAAGATACATGATGAGACACAGCTTCAAAAGTCAGTGATATCATCGCTGAATTCCTTACTCGTTGTGGCTCGTTGCCTAACAGACATCTGATCTTCACTTGATTCCATCATTTGATGATTTCTCCTTCTTGTTATATTCTTCCTAACAATTTACTGCATATCCAAGTATGCATTTATATTATTTTTATTGATAATAACAACTATGATATCAATTCATTATTATTCACCTCGTCTCGTAGATAGAGTTGTTACTTAACATTTAGGCTATCTATGAGCCTTAATATGATGTGACAGTTTTTCCTTCTAGAATTTTGATTGAACCAACACCCAGTTCCTGACCGCTTGGAACTCATTTATTGTTTACCTCCTCCGCTGGAAAACTACTTCATGACGTAGAATACATCTGGTTGCTCCAGAAAAATCTACGGAGTTCCAAAACACACGCGAATAGAATATTGTAGGTATTTGAAACCTGAAATGATAACGGATAATATGGACGTAGAGACGCAAGTTTATCTTTGATGTCGAATGGATTGCCCATCGTGTGTGTATGTGTATGTGTGTGTGTGCGTGTGTGTATGTGTATGTGTGATATGCCCGCCACGTGAGTGCTTTGATTGTTTTGATATTCACTCCTCAACTTGGGTAAATAAACCGTGATATACATAACGAAATTAGTAACACAACAATAACGACAGCAACATTCTGGAATAAGAATGACGTAAGGTTAAAGTTACGAGATGCTATAGCTACTACTGAAGTTAGAGTAATAAAAAGGCAATAGAAATAGAATATGACTGCACCATTAACATGACGAAAACAGCAATAATAAGGGCACTGAATAACAACTAGTTAGCCAAGGGCCATGCCATGCTCGCAACATCAATGGTGGATATGGCGACTGACAGAAAGAGACAGGCAGAGGAAAGTAGGGAGAGAGGAGATAGAGAGACACAGACTAGCAGGGTGCTATGCTGAGATAACGACCATATGTACGGCGGTGCGGTGTAGTTTAGCGTGGTCGATGAGGATAACAAGTTACATGAGCAGCGATGGTTCAACGGGCTACGAACGACGAGCAGAACACGGCCAGACGGCTGGTGTTGGATAACCCTATGTCCGCAGCGTGAGGTCTACACTGATGATGAGTGCAACCACTGACCTAGAAGATAACCTGGGCCAGAAACAGAGCGACTGAGAAAACTGATAAGCCGACTAACGGCATTACATTGCACGTCATTAGTAAGGCAACCATCGGCAATGTACGCGTGGCGTACATTGTGGGAGGAATGGTTGATACGCCACCGATGGCGTTGCAAATAGGACGCATTTGAAAATGCTCGCCACTACTGATAACGCACCTCATACGTATTAAGAAACGATGAACATCGATATCATGATGACGATGCGCAGAACTGAACGGAAGTCTGATGTAACGACGGTGGGAATGGTCATACCGCTATCACAGATAGATGCGAATAGAATAAGGGCGACGTTCCCATTAATCCGATCAGAAGTAGGATCGATATAATTGAACGGTGGAATTTAGCGAGATGTCTAGCAAAGTGTTGCTCATGGAATGAGCTGAATGGAATCAAATCAAAATGTTCGCACTGTGAACACACGTTGGACCTAGAAAATTAGGAAGATGATTAGCCTGAGCGGGTTAACCATACCATGCGTGGCTAGTCGCAAACACGCCGCAGAGGAAGCAAGACGATGATGCAATACATATCTGACATGATGGTATATGGGCAGAGGAGGTGGAGCCGCTGTGCGTATGCACATGCGGTTGATCTGGATCGATGATCTTACGCTGCAATGTAATGTACAGCTGGCGGGCGTAAACACTGAACGTAATTGACCGGGTAGATCACTGAGAACACACCGTCACTCTCGGCAATGGATCCTTTGCGGCCAATCGATCGACATGAAACACACGAGCATTCAGATAAATAGAAAACTTTTCACACGTGAAGCTCTAATTTATCTTCAAGATGTTGGGAGCCATCTAACGTGAGGTGGTTTGGAAACTATTTAATCTATGGTCGAAAACTATATATATATATTTTATATGGATATAATATTTCGACTCGTATAACTAGTGCGAGTTCAGCGCAGTGAAATGTTTTGGACACCGCCCACCCAGTCTACATGGTGTGGAACGTTGCCTTATTTGTAATGTAAAACGTAAAGTTACAGTTGGAGAATGACACTAATGAAGCATTAGGGAAATGATTTAGCTCAGTCATCGCGTTGATGCCTGTGTTTGCAAGGTTGCAATCACTGGGCATATGCCATGGCCATCCGCTCCCGCGAAATTCGGCTTCTGAATAGTTGGTACCACATAGCAGACTCTCTCACGCTGATGAATAAAATACAGTTGACAAAGGTGATTCCCTAAGAAAAAGTTAGGAGTCACCGGTATCAGTTGTCCTTACCTCATTTTTTTTCGGCACCTCTATAGATCTTCAAAATAGAACAGATAGTTTACTAAACACCTTTTTTGATCATAAGCAAAACTATTTGAACTCTCTCTCTCTCTCTCTCAATCTTTTACCAAAGTTTCTATATAAAGCACCAACGTCCGGATTTCTTCACAACCGGTGGGTTGTTTGGCCAAGTTTAAATTACTCTGACTTAAAAAACAGATAGTGAATTCACTGGATGTTAAAGGTATGTTCATTTAATGTCCGAGGTGCAAATACGATAAAAGTTTCTGCAGTCGAAAAATCACCTCGATTTGTTCACGTTGGCCTCAAGAATTGCTCGTGAACTGGGTCGTCGTACTATTCATGCGAAGGGTGGTCTTTCTTCCCATTCGTTGAGTTTATAAAAAATCGTCTCTGTTTTACTGGTATCCTGAGCTAGATCACGATATAACCCGCAAAACTATGATTTGGTAGAAATTTTCCATCAATATTTATTCCTTTCTTATTCTAATCGAGTGGCTTCGTTATTCATTGCAGTGTGGTCGTAAACAGCTTTGATGATATTGTATCGCCCTATTGAACACTTTTTCTGTAGTTATGATAAGGGATCGGTGAAAAAGACTTATAATTGTGTGGCATGCTGCAGTTCCGATAGTGGTCTGTCAATGCTCATTAACTTGACGGGTCGACTCCTTGGTCGACGAACGTTGATAGGATTGCATTCGTTTGACATTGACAAACACTTCCTCATAGCCCATAAAACTTAGCGCAAGGAGCAGATGTTACTACGGACAGGCTTCTACGACAAGTGACATGGTTTCAATAGGGTCTATGCGAAAGAATCCTTAGTGGAATTCTGCTTGTTGAATTGGTTCTGTCTCATCTAAAGACTTCGATATACATTAAAGGATAATCTTTGTGAACATTTTGTACAGTACTCTCCACAAGCATATTTGAGAAGCAATTACGGAGTTCTTTTCAGTCACCCTTCTTGGGTGTGATGAGCATGCGTGCACTCCTCCAGTGGTCTAGAATTTTTTGCTTTCTGAAGGTGTAATAGCATGTTGGTTGCAGAAAGTAGACGCAATTTGAGGCCACTATTCTAAGGAATTCAGCGATGATAACACTGACTTTTGAAGCTGCGTCTCATCATGTTTCTTATCCCAACAAAGGTTTCAACGGACGGAATCCCAGGTCGTCTTTCACTAGTGGGCGTTTCGAAATGCGAAATGAGACTGTAGAGTGAAAAAAATTGGTGTAGACCCTTTCCATTATTAATTCTATGCCATGGTTGAATGTTTTTGGAATACCATCATAGCTGACAGCAAAACACAATAACCACACTATTCCTGATGGCATTTGTTTAACCTGATACCTTCTTCTGCTGCTTCTAGTACTTTTGGTTTTTGTGCCGATTTACATCCTCCTACAAAGCTGTGTTGCAATGGCATTTATTACTAGCCGAGTTAAACGTGCTGCAGTAGGGTCAAGCTTTAGTTTGCTTTCTTTTCGGGCAACTCATTGCTAGTGACGGAGAGGCGCTCTGAATTTCTTGTTTAAGGAACTGAGACGAATTCGGCACAAGTTTAAAGTCCTTCGACAAGCAACATGTAGTTCTCCGCTGGGTCCTTCTCTGCTTTTGTCAGTCATATGAGAAGACCATTTCCTTAATAATATCCTCATATTAGTCAACTAGTTCGTCCTTTCGTGGACGATGACATGAAGTCTTTTCCATTTTGCGACTGAAACGAAACCTCGCACGTCGCATGGAGTAGACGGCGATGAGATCCAACACAGAATCCGGTTTCGCTAAGCTGTCAAAGAGGAACCACTGTCTGCTCGTGAGAATATGATCAATCTTAGCATAGATCGTGCCATTTAAAAAGTCCAAATTTCCATCTGTGTTCATCTTTCTTCTCTAGAAATAAAACCATGTGGAAATGAAATGCTGAAGAGAGGAGTTCTACTAGCCAACTTCTATTCTCATTTCCTTCTCCTATTCCGAAGTTCCCTATCATGTTTTCGTTTTTCATAACCGCTCCTAATCCGGAATTGATGTTCCTAACACAGAATACATAGAAAGCCTTCTATTGTGCAATAGTTTCTCCAACTGGTAGTCAAGAGCATCCGGTTTACACGCTTCAGCAAAAGTTGGTGAGCTACAGTTGCGATACCGATATTCTTTTGACGCTAAGGTAGAAAACAAAGAAAGACCAAGCGCGGTGATTGAATTTCGTATGTGGTGACTACATGGGAGGTATATGGATGTACGGCGAAGCCAGCGCATCCGATAATTCTTAGCGAACATTTCTCTGAACGAAAGTAGCTGAAGAGGGTGCTTTGGCGCTGTAGGAGTACAGCAAAAATCATTCTCCATAGGTTTAGCGAGTGTATTCCTTTTGCGTGTTTCCAATCACTCTTTGTTGAAAACGAGATTTGATTGCCTCTCACAGTCGTTGACTGCAGGCCAGTGTAACGAGCAGCGAGACCGGAGTTTTGCTGATTAACCATTGTGAGCACCTTGAATCTAGAGGCCAGCCCAACCGAAACCATTTTCAGGTCATCATCGCACCAGGCAGTCGCCACCCTTGTGGATCAAAAAAGGTCAGCTGCCGTGCGATTAGTTTGATACCTACCAGGACGGTGGTGACTCCTAGTATTGGTTTACTCTTAACTGGCAACTTGAATAAAGACTTCAGACTCCTTCTAAGCTTGGAAGACCCCGTTGCAGCGATGAATTCCCCACTGTGCATTGCATTCCGAGACCAAAAAAAACCGCTTAGCCAAGATGTGTGGTTAAACAGGACTCCAGAGCTCCGACAGATCTCAATAAGTTGTCCATTTTTGCTCGTTGCAAGAAACAGTAGCGCAATAAATCAATAAGTTCTAGACTCTCTAGGGAATGGCTGCCATCAAATCTTTCTTCTAGGGTTTTCGTGAGCAATCATCATCAACTAGCTGATGCTTTTTCTGTTCTGCGTTTGAGACCGCAAGTAGTCTTGTTCTTGCCTTGCGGCTCTTGCCCATCGGTTGTCGCTCACCCGTATTAGGAGTCTGCCTAAACCTGATTTTCGATATTACTACGAGCACAACAACGTCTCGAATACTTTGATCGAAGACACATGTAGAAACTACGGATTATCATTTTCCCTAAATTAAGTACAATGAAACTATTTCTGGCATTGGTTTCCGAAAGTGAATATTTGCGCTTATCTATCTGTGAAGTATAGATATACTATTTTGGCTATCTATTATTTGACATCCCCTGTCATCCACCTACTTCGTCTTTTTTATCTTTTACCATCGAGAAGACTCCACTGACGTCTAAATTTTTCTTATCGAAAATGGGAACAGCCTATCCAACTCTGCTCGTTCTGTAGCTTAGAAGAGGATCACATTTTCCTTTCTCTGGGTTCCTCATGCGACTACGCTGTACAACGGCTTACCGCCTTCATCGTGGCTGGGAGGTGTTCGCCGGTGTCGGTTGCAAGGTACAGTGAAGAGTTTATTCCCACAACAAAGTCTTCCAAGCTGAAGAGGAGTCCGACGTCACAATAAGCCCAACTGTAGACCAATACCAGAAGTCGCCGGCGTCCTGGTATCAAACTAATCGCACGGTGGCAAATTCTCCGCTGTTCAACGATTCAAAAACAAGGGCGACTGCCTGGGGTGGTGACGACATGAAGAAGGCTTAACTGGGTTGGCGTCGAAACACCAGGAAACCACTATGGTTAAACTAGCAATGTTTCGGCTTCAATACCGTTACACTGGAAGCTGCGTCTGCGACGTTTACCGGTGAGACAACCGATAAGAGGCGATCAAATCTCGTGTTCAGCAGGGCGTCATTGGAAACAGACAAAACGAACATGCCCATAACATGCCATGGTGAGTGATTCTTGCTGTGCACCTATAACTTCAGAACAGTCTCTACAGACGACCACCTTTACGCTGTTCTTAAGACTGTTGTTTGCAGCATTGCTGAGATATTTGCAAAACTCCGGAGCGCAGCTGTCCGCAGTGGGGAACGAACGCGCTGTTGTTTTTTCCAGGGAGTAACGCGTTCATCACCACGCCATGCGGGTCCTTCGTTTCGCCTGTCTCTCAGCTAGTTCTATCGATCAGTGCCGTCAGCGATCACCCGTTAACGGGATTGATCTGGGGAGCCCACATCGGCATTGAACCCAGTTAAGCTGAGGCTCACCAGATGAACCCCGTTGACGGGTGATTACTGATGGCAGAGATTGATAGAACTAGCTGAGAGACAGGTGAAACGAGGGACTAACATGGTGTGGTGGTAAGCGCGTTACACCCCGGAAAGGGCAATAGCGCGTTCGTTCCCTACCGCAGACACCTGCGGTCCGGAGTTTTGCAAATATCTCAGCATTTCATACTGTTGATTGCATCAAATTTTATGTGATCGCACAAAAAGAGACAAAAACTGGAAATGCCGACATGCGCCCATCCTGTTACAGCTTTTCGCCATTTTTCATCTTCAAAACACGCATGAAAAGAAGATTACAAAAAACAAGCCAAAGAAGCACGTAGAAAGACAATATTACCAAGTAAAAAAACAGGAAAAACGGAGCGTTGTCATATTCAACAATGGACACCATAGACGGTGCGAGTCATGGATGATTCGTACGGTGCGCGACGCAAGCACCTGATTGCATGCTTTCGGCAGGATTGACCTGCATTGTGGAATAATCATAACACACACATCTCCGCACACACATGTATATACATATATACATGTGTATAAATGTGCGCACACACGCACTTGTATTAATACATCCGCGCAGCGCAAACATGGAATACGTCTGTCAATTCTCCGCAGCTGAAAAAGAAATTCCTTCACCTAAATCTTCCTCCATCACCGATAAGTACCAGATCGCTTCGGTATTTAAAACCGGCAAATATAGGCGTGCCTTGTGTTATCAGAACTTGCCAGCTGGACATCTCTTAAGGTGATAAATCGAAGCTTATCACTCCTAGAAAATCTGTCCCCTTGTTCAATCAGAAAAAACCAATCAAATACAAACTGCATTTGAATTTGACAGCGCACTTTTACAAAAATTATTAGTGTCATCATATTTTTTGCTAGTTCTTTTAATTTTTGGACTAATTCAGTCACGTTTCCGCATTGATTAGCTAACATGAGGTTGTAAGCGATACTTATTCAACCAACGTTTCGACGTCTTCGTCTTCCTCGAGCCGGCGAACTGAGTCGGTATCCACATTCCTTCCTCTACTCGATTTGGTTTCTTCGTCATCTTCTCCGTCTTCAATCGCCGTACAATCACGTGTATCAACAATAACAGTTCGTATACACGACCATCGCCTGGTGAGTATGCCTCACTCGAAAGGTGCTCCACTAAAAATCATCCGGCTCGATGTATATGTATGTATGTATATATATATATGTATATGTATATACAAGATATATGTGGTTGTTACGTATATATACATATAAATATATGTACATATATTGTGGGAATGAATCGGATAGCTTTAGCTTTTCGTACCCTAACCAACTTTAATACTACTTGGCTGCATTTTTCTAAAAAGTATCAAGCACTTCCATGTAACCGAAATACAGACACCATTTCTGCGGTTTCAGGTGGAAGAGTTGCCGTTAGTTTTGTTCGTGCACATGATTTGAAGCCATGTGTTACAAAGCAATAACTTATTAATTATACTAAATAAGTTTTCCCAAGAGAAATGCTGCCACATGTTCGAGTGATGGGTTCTCGTGAAACAAAGTGAGCAGTACGTAGAATTTTCGTTAAGAATTTTCCTTTTCTTCGTGGGTTTTTGATCATATTATTTCAGTAGCTTATTGGATACGTGGTCCACCGACTTCTGCTGACGGCACTAAGCCGTCGCGAAGTCGGTGATCTAGGCCATTTGGGAAACAACAGATTGGATCTTGCTGGTTTTCTACTTGCGCGTCTGTTTCCCATGTTGTCCAGAAATTTAGTAGAAGTTGCTTTTAATCCTTTACCTTATCTTCCGTTGCTTCGGAAGCATCCTTTTGTTTCGCGATACGCCATACTGAGCGAAAGTGCATAAATAATAGTGCAGACTTTTCACTCGACGTGTGTTTATGTCAGCACGTCAATAGTAACTTGTGAAGTTGCCTATTCTCCGGTCAAAAAAAGCTTAATAGATCAGAAAAAGCCTCATCATTCAGGGGCACATGTGTCACAGGCTTGCTTTTGCTCTCTTACTTATAGATTTTATTCAGAGTAGTTTTGTGTAGACGTCAATTTATTCTTAAGTATACAGAATCCATGTTAAATTCTGGGTAGTTGTTGTATTTCTGAAAATCTCGTTTAGTTTTGTAAGTTTATGATTTTTTAGGTCTTTAACGTTTTTTATGGACAGGTTTCCTTTCTCATCTATGTAGATTTAACGTACCTATTGAAACGGAACAGAAACTTGCAAAATCTCCTTAGCTGCACAACACATAGTGGGTAGTGGCCCTCCGTTTTAGTCCATCAACTTTTCGTTTTGATTACTGTTTCGGTCTTTTTTGCTTAATTATTGCTAGTAAGAAATAATCATTGCCTTCGTCACAATAATCAACATTTGACAACGACGATTTCAATCCAATAATTTAGAGCACCTTCGCTAAAGCAGTGGCAGTGATCCCGTTAAGGAAGTGCAAGACCTCGGCTCCACCTCGCCTAGAGCTAACCACACCTCGCATCCCTCGAGGGTCAGAAATCATTACTAGAATCATCTGCAAAACAGTTTCCGATCGTCAAGAATCTGAAGCGCTCTGTCGCAACCGTCCTGAGATTCCAGGGAGATTCGACTCAAGCAACGTCCAACGACATTCATAAAGTAAGTCAAAAATTCATAAACAATTTGTGAGCCCACAAGCAGATGCGAATGTCTTTGTGGGCAACAGATGTGAGAAAATAAATGGAGCGAAAGATAATACTATTATCATTATTATTTATGCCGAAGTGCATATAAAGTCGGTCTTCCGAGTCGGAGTTACCAGTTTTATCTTGCATTTCTCACTGAAGAGATATTCAACTACAAATTTTCCGCTAAAAATACATTCTTCACTTCGAAAAGACGATACTCCCAGAATTCATAAAAAATTAGTTTCATTCTTTTTTCAGTAGCATTTCGTATCCAATATCCCTTATTTTAATAAGCAAGGTGGTGATTGTGTTCTGTTTTAGCATTGGATGATCCTAATTCACTACAGAACATTGCTTTTCTACGAAGCACGTAATTATTCTGCCTTCATTGTACTCTATTTGTGCCTTTTATCACTCATAGTAGATTTTAAGCTTTCGTAGTGATGAATGTTGTGAATGCGAGCTTGTGTCCTAAGGAGACTGCCGAGAGCACAAGCGATGGGTTTGATGAAAAATCTAGCGTTGATTGCACTTCTGTGGTTCGTGGTCAGAACCAATCCTAGAATTACAACCACAACGTTGCTGAGATATTTGCAAAACTCTTGATCGCAGGTGCCTATGGTGGGGAACGAACGTGCTATTGTCCTTTCCGGGGAGTAATGCGTTCACCACCACACCATACGTGTCCTTCGTTTCGTCTGTCTCTCAGCTATTTCTATCGATCTTTTTGCCACAGCAATCACCAGTCAGCCTATACTAGAATCGTTAGAGAAGTGGCGGGTAGAAAAATTGGAAGATAAAATTCTTGCGTCTACAGGATAGGATTCGGATAATCTGTGAACTACTCAAAAATTGAAGTTATATTTCGCAATGCATACCCTGCCGTCAAGAAGAGTAGGCAATAAATAATAAGTTAAAATTGCGGTTATAATTGCGGCCTCAGCTTAACTGGGTTCGTTGCCCCCAGATCAATCCCGCTGACGGTTGATTGCTGATGGCAAAAGATCGATAGAACTAGCTGAGAGACAGGCGAAACGAAGGGCCCGCGTGGTGTGGTGGTGAACGCGCTACTCCCCGGAAAGGACAATAGCGCGTTCATTCCCCACCGCATACACCTGCGGTCCGGAGTTTTGCAAATATCTCAGCATGATTAAAGTTACTAAAAATTGCTGCTCGTGGTCGATCCATCATCGATTGTGACGTCACAAAAGTTACTGTGAATGGGGCCTGATTAGGAATTCTTCGCAACACAGAACACCTCATGGCAACTGGTAAGGAACATCGCGGACATGTGGAAATTATTGTGCAAAAGCTCGGAGTTTTATTTCGTTGGAATGGGTTACTTGTATTGCATTAACGGGTGTATTTAAAATGACGATGGATTTACGCTTACGCAAAACGTGTTTGTCCACCAGTCTTAATTGTAAAAAGTCAAAAGAGTGCACTAAAAAAGAATCACACCAGTAAGTTGAAAGTGAGCCTCGTTTCAACTACTTTTTCCCTGTCACGTTCTGAAGTGAAGTCCTTTCTCCTTAAGTATATTTGCCGTTAATTAGTAATTGTTTACACTTATTTTGTAGAGACGTGAATCTTTGAGTAATCATTGTTGGTCAGATCTCGTTGGGGTGGGGTAGCTGAACTGGTCGATGCATTGGAAGAGGATTTGTAGTTGCAATTCATTTTGCATACGGTGAGTGGATTTTTCATCCATTTGTCATAGCTTTGTTTGTGTTTGTTCAAAAACATTGATGTTGGCCGTGATGCCCGAACATTTAAAAGCTGAACGCTATTGCAACACTTACACTCACTGTGAGAATCCACCTGCAATGATTCTTTGAGAGTGTGCTCCCATCATTCCATTCCCTGACCATAACCGATGCTCGAAGAGTACGTATCTAGTAATTTTAGTGACCAGCGAACCCGACTGGTGCAAACAACAATTATTTCATTTACTATCAACAATAATAATTGTGGATACGCGAATTGGTCATGCTATGGAGAGAAAGCACAGTTTTAATAAAGGAGGAGAATTTCTTTTATTTCAGAGCGCTATGGGTAAGCAAACTATTAGAATGCATACATCTAATTCCCACTTCCATGGAATACACTAGCTTGTGTGCTGTATCGTACACTGATGCTTTAGGTCACCACTGGATCTAGAGAATGTCCAAGGTAAAATCAACTTCTTGTATCCAAAAAATTTCTGAAAATGAGTTCGTTATAAACCACCCGTTATACCCAAGACCGTTATAAAATTCGCCCGTAAGTACCTAAAGCTGACAAAGCGTTAAGAGTTAGCGCCTCAGCCTAAGCCTATGCCTAAGCCGGAAGTTACCGAAACCCAGGAAAAGTCGCCGAATCCAGTGAGATACGCAGCATAAGCCTAAGCCTAAGCCTAAGCATATCTCCCTTACCGCGGCTAATGCGTTCACCACCACACCATGCGAATTCTACGTTTCGTCTTTCCCTTATCCGTATATTATTATACTTTTTCTAACGGCAGGGTATTTTGCGAAATATTTCACATATTAGCCTGCCATTAAAAAAGAATAGGCCGTAAATGAAAAGTGACGACACTGTAGTTTATCCCACAGCTCTAGATTAACTGGGTTCAACGACGGTTTGTGCTCCCCGGATCAATCCCATTGACGGGTGATTGGTGACAGCGCCCATAGGTCCATAGCAGGACTTTTGGTATTCTACAATAAGCCTTTAGTTTCACATCAGCTGGTGTTACTGGAACCTTGGAAAATAAAACATCTGAAGAGGAGTTAAAAATGAACAAGATTTTTCAGAAAGCTTTGTTGGTTTCCTACCTTAAACTTGCAAACGACACATTTTAAACCATAAAACCTAGAAGGCTGAAGCCTTCTGCGTTGATCAGTCCGTGGAGTATGTGCGAAGCATTCGACTTCATTTACGGAAAAGTAGACGTGTTTGATTTCTGGCCATGCCTGGCCTACATAGTAGCTTGCAGGCGCAAACCACTATACTAATCCGGTATTTTTACTTTCCCAAACAAGTGTGCTACTAGTTTCCCAACTACGGAGGACGAGAGGGCTTGGTGAGCTCGTAGAGCAGGAATGAACCGCCGACCTGTCTTACCTCGGACTAATCTGGTAAATGCGTTCTTAATATTAGCTCGTTGTAAACTTTAGTATAGAACAAAATCCACAAAAGCAAAAAACGAAGATCAAGACGAACGAAGTTACGAACTAGCACTTATGCTTTTAACGAACCGTCATGTATGACAACGGTGTGCTTCGTACATCGGATCCAAACCACTCTATTGCTCATTATTTCTAGAAAATTGTGCCATAGTAGTAAAGTTTCTAAAAAGATGGACAAGGGTGTATGTTATGGCAAAGTGAACAAAAAAAATAGGGGTGACAGAAGCACATATTTAATGCATCCGCAACGTGATTAGTTTTCCTTTTCGAAACCGGACAACAGTACTTCGATTAACAAAGCAGTGCGCTTCCATTTTTAAGTGTACATTTGACAAACGTTTGAAAGAAGGCATCACCTTGTATGGCTTATATATAACTTTTTTCACTTGAGAACAAATCTGTGCGGGTTTACATAACTAATTTTTGGGTGTTTAGATTTTCTTTCTCTTGCAGTGAACTGTAGAGCGTCTCTTGAAACTTTCGTGTTGCATGAAAGTTGGCGCAGTCTATTTCCACGTTTTCATTTCTCATTATCGACAAAGAGATCAATTTGGGCGTTTTATTTGATTGATGCAAATAGACAAGTAAATAATGATGAAGCTGAAGTTACTGAAAACGACAAGGTGACACTTGAAACTTCTGATTCTGTATGTTACTGCAACATGGAAGACTTCAAAGAGTGGTGCCAGGAATTCCCTCAGAGAGAGAGAGAGAGAAAGAGATTTGATATAGCGATGTGGACCATTAGTTTTTCGGGTAATAGTAACTTTGGGTTAGATACTCAACTATATACCTATGAAGTTATTATTTGGTCGTACTTCAAATGCTCTAATATTGCAGGCACGGCGCACTTACACTTGGTTATCAGAATTCAAATATCCCGTTTGACTATGGAGTAAAAAGATTTGACTTTCTGCTCCAAAAGCTGGATGTTCTACATGTCACGAAGGTGGGTTGTTTTGGTTTGCCTTAGCGTATGTATGTGTAGATATATGTACACACGTATATATATACTTTTGTCGTTAAATGTTTTAACTGTCACCTAGAGTAAATCATGCGAAGGAGCGTTTATAGAAGTACAAATTATTTGCTAAATTACTAGTCGTTATTACATATTCGAGATCATTGAGCGAAACCTGTTCTACTGCACGGATCTCGGTATCACAGCTGTGTCACGACCGCTCCTCATCGGAGAGCGATTCGCAACTGGATGAATGATTGATTTCACCCAGTCATACCTCACTAGTGTTCTCAAAAACTCTTATGAGTGATTCAATGTCTTCCGATATGCGATTGATACATTCAGGTATCGCTCTTATTAGGTCGCCTATTGTTCTTCGAACCCGGAGATAGTGCATTACTGAAACATGAAATTCGGTAGTCTTCCTCGTGCTGTGAGAGAAAACGCAGAAGAAGATTGGGAAAATAAGAAAGTGAGGTGGACTTTCGATTCTAGTAAGTATAAGTGTTGAACAGTGCATTGCTTTCTTGTCATTAAAAGTAGTAAATTACTTAGAACACATTTATAGGGCGGATATAGCGCATGATTAGAGGTACCCTGTAATACACACGAGGTCATTGGTTCGATCAAGCGCACCGGGTTTACCAAGCCTTCCTTCCCCCCGGTATCAGTGAGCTGATGCTAGTTTTTTTGGGGAGAAGCTTTCCCTCATCCACGAAGGTGTGCCACTGTCTCCGTAGTGAAGGTCTGAGAAAGCTGTAAAAGAGTTGCTCCAGGAACAAAGGTTAATTAACATCAACCTGTGTGCAACTTCATGAAAATAACGAAATTATCAAGTACTATCGGGAAAGTGTATAATGATCTCGGATCTCGCAGTGTACGATGACTGTCATTAATGAAAGAATAATTATTCACAGTTGAGAAATGCTAAGAAAACGCACTTCTAATCCCTTCCATCAATCACTTCCATATTACGTCAGGCCGTAAACGTATCACCTAATCATATTGGAGGAAATTCTGTAGTTTAAGTAAAAAAAAAAACAGATTTAAAATCAAGTGTCTCCCAGACCACCCAACGGTTTACCGTCTCAGCGTGGCTGGGAGGTGGTGGTGGGTGTTAGGCTGCTAAGTACAACTTGAGTTTTCATTCTTCTGCGTGGTCTACCAAAATGAGGAGAAAATGAAGAACAATAAAAAAAAGCAGCTGGTTGGGTCTAGTAGAATGGATGAAATCGAAGTTGAGGTGTGTGAGGAAGTGAGAGAAAACATAAAGAACAAACCGACGAAGGGTGTGTAGAATGACGATGACTGCACAAATGCTCGATTCTGAGCGCACATCTTCTGGAATATTCCTCAAGCGTGATAGAGCAATGACTCTGACTTCTTTGATAGAAATTTTTGGAAATTTCAGCAGTCTTCTTGATAATGGTGATCGAGTTCCGATTTAAGCGAGCCCGAAGTGAGTCAAGCCTTTCAACGAGCACATCTCAGTTTCCACTGAGACTCTATCACTCAAAATATTAACTATCGCAATCTAGAGAACTTCACCAAGAAGATGGAGATTTTCATATTTTAGTATGGTAGAAAGAGAAATTTTTTAAAAAGTTGGATGAAAAGTGTGCTCTGTAGAAGTTAATACTTTTCTCTAGAGTGATAAAGCAAAGTCTCTCCTACAATCAATCGACCTATCAACTCGTCAAATCCTCGTTATTGAAAATTGCAAGTTTTTGAAATGCCGGCGCCTCTTTTTTTTGTAAGGCACAGAAGGTTCAATTTTCACACAGCATTCCAGCTTTTTTCATTTCCATTTGATGTGCTCGATTTTAGAATACAAGTGCTGACAGCAATAAAAGAAAAATGAAAGATAGTGAAATGCCATGTGTAATAGTAAAACTATGGCTCTATAAATTCGTAACGTACTGAACCTTGAAAATTCCCTGTGTCGCAAGCTTCTCGTTTATTTTCGAAAAAACCATGCGGACAAGTTTTGAATTTCGATCAGTCTTCAGGAAACCAACGGTGGTCCCTTGTTCGTTTCTCCTGCTTGCTTCCATCTATTCCGCTTGAGGCAGTGTCAACAGTTTCGAAAAAGAGGAAAACAAAATTTGTTTTGGAACCAGCGATATTTACTGTTTTTATTGCCTCAATGACTACTTTAAGTCACTTTTGCTTAGGAATAGTTCCTAAACAATTTGTTTTCCCTCTTTCGACCTATGGTCTCAGTTTAACTGGCAAATAAGGGTGAAGCGAAATCTTCTACAACATGATTTACCTTCCACTGCTATGGTTTTCTGCAGAAGCTACACTAGAATCGAAAGTGAGCTTTAAAATATAATTTGCAGATGACCACACGGAATCCGACCATCAGCTGGTAAAGCCACCCTCAAAACGAAACTAAGTAGCACGTCCAAGAAATGATATTCCTAGACCATCTAAAAATAATTTTCTTACATCTCTACTCGTCCTTTCATAGCGTACTCTAGCCACTGACATTGATTGAGAACACAACTGGTTCAGTAACCACTTTTACAACAGTAAAAGTTACCGAGTTCTTGAAAATTACGGAAACATATCTGTCTCCGATCCGAAGCGCTGGAAATGATCCGGAGGGTTATTTGTCAGTACGATGCTGAGCATTTACTTGTTAAAAATTAGTGCTGAATAACTTTAGAAAACAGCTAATCTGGAGGAACGGACTATTTGTAGCACTTTTCGTGACGCTACAGAAGAATGTCGTATGGCACCGACGAAACGCTGAAGAATCTGCAAGAATACGGTTCTCGCGCTTTTTTGATAATTTTTTTATAGTGATGCCTACAATAATATCCTAAAAGTCTTTAAAAATTTATCTCCAACCTTACTAAAATAACTTTTCGTGGGGTCGTCCGCGCAGATTTTCTTAGTAACCAATAGATAAATAGGTCTCGATCCGATGAGTATTTGTCAATCCATAAAAATTATCAGCAAATCTATTAGTAATAAATCATATCGACAATAGTAAATATAGTCTCGTAATATGACTACCGACTGAGCACACCATACATCAAGATTACTCCTGTCAAAGGCACCACGTTCTTGAAAAATTTGCTCAATTACTTGGTCATTTCGACAGCCCATCTTCACGAGTAGCTTCATCACATTTTCTCTTCGTTTCTTTTCCTCGTTGTTGTCGCTCATGATGGTGGTCTGTTAACAGTATCGCGACGTAAAGGAGTATCGTTCAGCGATCAATAAAGCATTGTAGCTGCGAATAAGATGATTTTCGTTAGTTACAAACGCATACGCCTACCTTGTTGATGATCATCCAAGACAACGGTTGCATTCAGATTGGAATCTGCTGTATTATTTTTTCTTCTGCTCTTCTTTTACTCGATTCCCTTTCCACGTCATTTTCCACATTCATTCGAGTCCAATGGAGCACCTTATGTCACACGAGATATCATCTGCCTTTTATTGCTGCCAACACATCAATTTTACAATCAATCACAATAAATGAAAATAAAAAACTGAAATAATGTGCAAAAATTGAACTTTCTATACCTTGAGGCTGTGGAACAGGTTTAATCACTTTTTAACGTTCATTGTCAGCACCTTGGCTACTGGTTACTACTCCCGTCTCTGACGAGAATAAGAAAGAAATAGTTGGTGTGCGCATATCAATAACGGAGATCCCACAAGCACTTAAACAAAATAAAGACAAAATTCCGGACCGTAAGTGTCTGCGGCGGGGAACATACGGGCTAATGTCCTTCCCGGGGATTAACGCGTTCACCACCACACCATGCGGGTCCTTCGTCTCGACTGCCTCTCAGCTAGTTCTATCGATCTTTTGCCGTTAGCAGTCACCCGTTAGCGGAATTGATCTGGGGAGCCCAAATCGGCTACGAACCCAGTTAAGCTGAGAAACAGGTGAAGCGAAGGACGCGCATGGTGTGGTGGTGAACGAGTTACTCCCGGGAAGGATAATAGCGCGTTCGTTCCCCACCGCAGACACCTGCAGTACGGAGTTTTGCAAATATCTCAGCATCATTTAAGTCATATTTCACAATATACTCTGCCGTTAAAAAAGGAGTAGGCAGTCAATAATAGGTTAAAAATGAGGACAGCTTTGTTGTATTTATTGTGTTGCAACATTTTGCATCGCTTGGTTGCGGTCGTTTGTGGGCAAACAAATATTTTGTGTTATCAAGGTGTGCGTGTGGCGCAATGGGTAGAGGTGCTCTACAACACCCATGGCGTCGATCCCCACGGCAGTGGCCCACCAAGCCAACCATCCCTCCAGGGTCGGTAAATTAGTACCGAACTTGTCCGGGAGGATAGCAGCACTGTCTAGATACATCGGCAGGCCATCGCGAGTCATTGCTAAGGTGAGATGTGCATTCAGTAACCTCCAATTGGTGCTTAATGAAGTCGAATGCATGGCATATCCCTCAGGAGCTGACCAACGCCGAAAGCGTTATCCTTAATCCTTTTTATTCTTAAATCAAATGGAATTTGCTTTCTGTAGAGAAACTAGCTTTTATGGAGTAGCAACGTGGCATGTATCTGAACGCCTTCAGTATTGATATCCTTAAAGAATGCTGCATGCTTTCGGCTTCATTGAGTATCGTTAACGGTGAATGAAGGCATCTCTGACCTATATAATGAATTGAGGTGGCCTGCCAATGTACCATGTCAGTGCTGCTGTCGCAGAGTTATTGCTGCTATCCCACAGGAGTCTGGAACCAGTTTGCTGACAGAGGAGCTATCGAAAACTTCGTACGCTCGAGCGAGGAATAATCAGTGGTCGATCAGCGTGTATTTGAGGGGACCTCTAAGCGGTGCGCTACACACGTCCTGCGCTTTTCTCGTGACAACAAATGTACAGAATGCTTTTGTTTTCACTGGTGGAAGATTTCATAATAGTGTTGTTCCTTAACCACCTGATATGTTGAGCGCTGTTTCATCACATGCTAAAATGGTCACTTGTCACGTGCAGGCTATTCTCATTACATTTTGTTGATGACCAAATGCCTCGAGCGAGTGCCTGTGGTGTTCTCACAAACTATATTTGTTCCTTAAAACGCACACCAACATTTCAACGAAAAGAAAAACGTTGAAGGATAGTAGAAGCGATATTATACACTAACAAATGCAAAGGGAAGATCCTTTACTGTTACAGTCTAGTTCTCTTGGTTATCGTACTGGCTCTTTGGAAGGGCTCACCCAACCTGTATATCAAGTGCACAGAATAATGCCAAATGCACTGTGCAAAGAGGATTTTGAAATGAATCTGATCAAAGAAGCATATTCACATTGTAGTCATGCACATATGAATACTTGTACGGTCTTTCTTCAGAAATCGCGGAAAACAGTGCGTGTTCCAGCAAAAATTTCCTTCAACTGACAATTTTCTGGTTGAGTACGACTTTCTTCCTCTTGAGTCTTGAAACTCATACTATAGATTTCCTACACGCTCCCAGCTAGTGCCAGTGTTATTATCAGGTTGGCAGCGCTTCCTTTCAATGGTTCGCTTTTAGTTGGGTTTCCGCATTGAAATCTCAAACATCTTATCAGTTGGTAAGTAATATTGAGGTGACGAGCTTCTCACTGTGCACAGCCTTTCCACACTAAGTAATTATGTACATATATGTGTGTAAATGCATACAAAATGAGAAGGACAATGGAGTGATCGATGGTGCAGTCCATCCGGAAGCAAGAACTGGTACGACCTTTTCGCCACGCTCTCCTCCAGTCTACGTAAGTACGCCTTAGCTCTGTTTTCTCCAAAATTTCAAGGGAATCTGTTTGATCAGCATGCTATGAGGTTCATTAAAAAGACATATCCGATGGCGGGAATGTGTATGCGATGCGATAAGCCTTCTTTAAACCCTATAATTACTCAATGGTTCGGAAATTAATTTCATTTCGGATCTGTGGTTTTATATACGTCTTAACAATAGTTTCCTTTCCGATTTTGTTCTATTAACATCTTTCAGGTGAAGTGTAGCCGGAAGCGCCTTACAATACACAAGGGATCGATCCCTACGCACAAGCCTCACCAAGTCTTCCATCACTCCTGAGTCTACAAATTGCTACCAGACTTGTCTAGGAGCATAACAACACTGGCTCTATACATCGATAGGCCACCGCGAGTCATTATTAAGGGCAGATAAGCATTCAGTTACCTCCAACGATGCTAAATGAAGTCAAATGCACTGTACATCCCCCTTGGATTGATCATCGCGGCGCTCTTTCTTTAAACATCTTTCAAAGCTCATCTTGCAAGTTTTTCCGCTGTGTAATTAAATTACGCATAATTTTTGTTTTCGACAAATTTTATCCGGCAAAATTTGGCATATCAAAACAGCAACTTCGACAAATCTGCTTTTACGAATCCAAAGTCGGACTTAGTGTAGTGCAATTGTCTCAAAATATTAATGAGATATGAGGCCAAATAAGTGTTAGGGGGTCACGTTCTAATGCTATGTTAGAAAATTTCGTCGTGGCGAATTTGACGTTTAAAATGAGAGAAGTCGTCTATGTCCTTCTTCTATGGACAATGATGGATTGAAGGTTTTGGTGAAAACAATTACATGCACCAATGAACTAGAACTTGGAATTTTTAGAGTTTGTGGAAGAGATCGGTGTACCGTACCAACACCGATTTACAGCTGAGCTGCGAAACTTTGCTTCATTCACCGCAGTCACCAGACTCGTCACCCACGAACAGCCACCTCTTCAACCAACTCGACAGATTCGAATGCAAGTGACGCTCCAGAAACAAATCTTAAGTGTCTTTAGCGAGTTTATTGCCTACAGAAGATCAGACTTCTATGAAATTATTGAAATTAAACTTATGGCAAAAATGTATAGATTTTAGCAAATCATATTATGATTGTAAAACTTTACTGTGAGCTAAATGTGCCTCCTTAAAGACATAGGTTAAGGATTCAAATTAACTTTTGAATAACCTAATAATTGAAGGTTTTGCGGTCAATTGGGAAAAATGTGCAAGGGAAGCACTGTTCAAACCAGTGTAATGGAAGTCCCATGATTCGTGAACATGGTCAATCCTTTCAATCAAAGAGATTAAGTGCGTGTATTCTTACTGCCTTCCCTAGATTTTTGGTAAATTTAAGCACGAATTTAGTGCTGTTGTCTAGGTCACCAATCTAAAGCATGATTGGAATTCGATGTCGCGGAAGTGCTGTTGACAAGAGAACGTTTCTTAGTTGAGAGCTGGTCTATAGTCGATGAAGAATGCGTATTACGTTTTATTGTTGAAGATGGTGTAACGCTTTCTGCAGCATGGCTCAGTCAATTTAAAAGAATCATTCTACATGGAAACTCTTGAAGGCAAAAGAATTTCGGTTGGCACCGGTTACTTTACAAATACTACGAGCGGGAAAACCTTACGCTTGCAGTGTTCATTTTCAGACGTGACAAATTAAAAGAACTTCATATTGTAATTTCCACCACCATTCGATATTTTGCACGACAATGCAAGAAACTATCTCCACTGATACAACCGCAGTGGTGCTGAGATATTTTCAAAACTTCGAACCGCAGGTGTGTGCGGTGGGGAACGATCGCGCTATTACCCTTTCCGGAGTTAACATGTTCACCACCACGCCATACGCTTCCTTCGCTTCGCGTGTCTCTTAGTATCTCTACTAGTATATTCTTTTAACTACGCCGTCACAATTTAACTAGTTTGGAATTGAAAACAAAAATTCTATTGAAGATATTTCTTGAGATAAAAGAAGTGGAGTGGATAAAAGGAGCCTTTGATTGATGATGAATGAAGGAAGCAGTTATATTTTGATACAGGGCGACCCAGTATATTCTTTATGGGGATCGCAGATACCCACCTAAAATTCACGACACGAAAAGCTTCCGCGAACTCGCAATGTTAATCTGTGTAGCAGTTTTTCAAACGATAGAAGAAATCGATTTCCTGATAAGTGGAGAAAATCGATGCTCTCATTTATCGATAGGCTTTTAAAACATTGACAGGACTTTTCATTGTTGTTGAAGTTTCAAGGACCAAAATGAAGGGTGTTTTTTTCCTCACATATCGCCTACACCGTATCATGCAAGTAAGATTTTGTAGAAAACTTCATAATCTCTATAAACATGTATGTCATTCCAAAGAATGGAATTATTACCTGTTTGAAAACTGCTTACTTGGAGGTAAACGAGAAGCGCCTACTTGTTGACATACTTAGCTAACGCATTTCACCACAGAGTTTCGAGTTCCATGTGGATGCAACTGCTACTTCATCATCTTAAATTTCCTTCTTCATTGAGATGATGAACGCTGGTCGAGTTTGAATTTTCTTGTAATAGCAAAATAACCAAAGGGTTTTAGGTTTTCATAACAGAGTGCTGGATGCTTTTATGATTCAAAGAGAATTTTCAGTGTTTTAACTCTCATTTACTGCCTATTCTTTTTTTATTGCTAGGTGCTATGTGGAATACAACCACAAGAATGCTAAGTTATGAACAAAACTCGAAGCTTCAGTTACGCTTCGACCCAGTGACTCCGCTTTCCAAAATTTCATGTGTTTTGTACTAAACCAACACAGGCTATTGCTCTTCATTCCTCTCAGCCAGTTCTCATTCAGCTGGTATTAGTAGCATGAGAGAATTTTGTTGCCTATCATATCTAACAGCTTGACATCACTTACCTTACAGTTCAGGTCCATTTAGTTCCCATTTCCTCCTCATCAATAACAATGCGGAAATATCTCCCCAGATTCGATTTTGTACTAAACCATTGTCTCATAAAATATTTTGATAAGCTAGCAGTGTGGCCTTGCTATGCCCATCTCAGTTTTTCTAATATCGTTCACTATTCGATCGACGTTCCGGTACAATATAATGTTAGCTAGTAATCAAATAACACCGTGACGGCAACGATGTTGTGACCATAGAGTTATACAACGTCATTTAGGGTGACTCACAACTTTTTTCATAGCTATGTGCTAATTGGTTTGACTAGTTTATTATAATTAACTATATTTTTGTCACTAACTGATGGGCAAGAAACTTTCATAGGTTTATATAAAGACGAAACTCGTACTCAACAAAAAACAAATTAGACAATGAACAAATCAGAAGACGCGACAGCAGTGGCTGTGAGTTCTATATCTACAAAGGTTTCAATAAAGGAAGCATTAACTTCTATGCGCATATATATATATATATATATATATATATATATATATATATATATAAGAGGGGTGTGGGTCGCAGGCCCACTGCAGCACACACATGAGGTTTATCCCAGCGTCACTGGCCCACCAAGGCTTCCATCCCTCTGGGATCGGCAAACTGGTGCCAAACTTATCTGGGAGGATACCAGCACTGGCTCGATACATCGGTAAGCCACCGCGAAGAAAGGCCAGATATGCATTCAATCACCTCTAGGCAATGGTTAATGAAGTCGAATACATGGCGCGTCCCTCAGGGATTGATCAAAACCGAGGGCTTTATCCTTTTAGCTTTTTTTAAATAGATATGTATATATGCATATACATGGATGTATGTGTATATGTTTCGCACTATTTGCTTTGTCTTTCTCTAGTGCTTCTATTAAATGAATAAAGAAGAGTAGAAATGAGAAAGCGAACCAACGGACCTACAACTATCCACTATCTGAATTCTGTTGCGATTACGACTTTTATTATACATACTGAAAAAAAATCAAAAGTACAAAATTATAACAGACTCCAATAGTAAAAGTGTCTGCAAAGAAGACTCTAACTGACTGATGGCTTTCAAAATTAAGTTCCTTTAGTCGAGGAGATTTTTGGTCATCTACAGAGGTTTTCGGTACCAGATAGTAAAAATGTTAATGAATTACGACATCCGGTATCAAGTGCTTATAAAATATTAATACACTTTTCGTTATTCAGTAAAGGTTTGAGCTTTATATTACCCGTTATGCCTCAATCATGTTTGTATTTTCATGTATTTTCATGAGCGATGTTATTTACGTGATAAAGTATTTGCTTCACTGAAAGATTGCACTTCAAGTTCCACTTATATTTTGCACTTTCGTTATTTATATCCAGTATATTATGTTTTCCTTTGAAAGCTGGTCGATTGAACGAAGGATTTGCTGCCGTCACAAGAATCATTGTGACCGTGGAAGAATCTGAGTCGTTAAGCAAAAAACCTCTTCCTGATCCGCAATGAATGACGAATTCTTTTGGCGAAGAGTTGAGAATGTTCTAAAAACTTTATCCTGAAGTTTTAGAAAAAGTCAAATCTCCATGTCAATGGGAAAAGAAGCTTACAGACCCTCAGGTTATACTCATATCCAAACGTGAGCCGAGCAATCGCTGCTAATGACGGTTGGACAACAAAGGAACGAGTGGAAAAAGTTCTGAGACACACACAAGCAGTATGTAAAAAATTGTTATCTAAGTAAATTCAGTATTCTTTAAACAACATAAGAAAATAACATGACAACAGACTCATCTATGGATGACTGAAGGAAGTGTGTAAATTTCCGCGAAACTGGATGCTTATCGTGAAAAGAGAACGCGTGCACTATTGATGTGTGCTAACGACTTTTCCAGTTGCTGCTTAAATTCGCTTGGGTTCAAAATCGATAACGATAATAACCTTAAAACAGTTTAATTGTTGGTTTCCAGCGTAAGAGTTATCGTTAAGCTACAGCTTAGTGGAATATATACTAAGTTGTCCAAATTATAGAACCGCCAGATAATACACCAATTCACCTTTGTAGGTATTAACATGACAAATGCTTTATGTGCAGTTGAATCCTAACGAAAGAACGTTTTTTTAGGGTAGTTACTATCACTACGGGCTTAGAGTTTTGTTCTTTCTTTGTCGAACAAAATAGCAGATTTTTGCTCCTAGCAAATATAACAGTGCTGCAATTGTCGTTGACGGTGGCTGAAATTACTCAACAGCAGACGAAAACAAAGATATAGAAGAATAGAACAGTACTGTATGAGACAGCAATAAACTGAATTCCGTAATACTGGAAGATTCCCAACAAAGGTCAAATCATAATACACAAAGAGATAGAAGGCACCTTGTGGAAAGAGAGCAACAAAAGAGAACAGCTAAGAATCGAAAATGAGGAGATCCACGTTGGCTAATGAACGGCTACCAGTAGGTGAATCACCTAAACTATTAATTTTTTTTCCACTTTCGGTCCTTACAAAGTACAACAAAGCGGTAAGTAGTATTATCTAAAAAATCGGCCGTTTAGTGAACAAGGCTTTTTTTGAGGTCGAAGGGTTTCAATAACAGATTGGGGAGCTAGGTCACCTAGCCTCATTGTGTCATTGTGTTTCAACTCATTTCGTCGTCTCTTGTTGGTCATTGCCTCGTCGTCCTACTTCGCCAACTGTTTCTTTCCTTTTCATTTAAACATTAGGCGAAATTTTATAAATTGGCAATGTACAGCTTGTTTCTGCTAGTGAGGTTCATCATTATTCAACATTCGAGGTTTAATTTTCGAATGTCGACACAGTTCAATGATGCTGAGATATTTGCAAAACTCCGGACCGCAGGTGTCTGTGGTGGAGAACGAACTCGTTATTGTCCTTTCCGGGGAGTAGCGCGTTCACCACCACACTATGACGGTTTTTCGTTTCGCCTGTTTCTCAGCTAGTTCTATCGATTTTTTGCCATCAGCAATCACCCGTCAGCGGGATTGATCTGGGGGACCCAAATCGGCAACGAACCCAGTTAAGTTGAGGCTGCAGTTATAATCACAATTATAACTTATTATTTACTGCCTACTCTTTTTAACGGCAGGGTATACATTGCGAAATATAACTTCACTATGAAACGCATACACCTGCTGTCCGGAGTTTTGCAAACATCTCAGCATCATTGAAGCTATATTTCGCAATGTATACCCTGCCATTAAAAAGTAGTACGATAGCGAACAATAGCAACGTCTCCAGAACGCGTTGCTCCAATCAAAAAATATTTTGGTCGTAGAGCATTTTTCTCCTTAATACTCCATTAGGATCGTTTTTAAATGAGGACATCTAATCTGAAATTTAACATTATTTCCCGAGGAGCTCAAAGGCCATACCTGTCTCACGTACGGCTTTTTTCGGGATGTTTTTCCTTACCGAAACAGCACGTTATAGAAAATTCATCTTTTTCTTAATGTTTCTCGACCCTTATATCCAATTGGAATGGCATACAAGATTCTACTTACTGTCAGTGTTTCTCATTTTCAAGGCAGAAATTTTACGTTTACTTTATTAAATGCCTTTATGAATATTTTGTTCATGGCAAAATGATTTTGATGAAATGATATTTTAACGATAACATTTCTACAAATTTGGCCATCAATGACATAAACGTTTGCTAGTGAAAACGGTAAGAGGAAAATTGTTAGTGTTGGTTGATGACGTTGATTAATGCCAGTTATGCAAGCATGATTGTATTCTTCCCGTTAGTTATGTAATTAGTAGTGTTGTCGTTAATCACATAATGATCAACCGTTTATTTGTGATAAGATACACCCAAAACAAGGGGTTATGAAAAACATCCGATCAGAACGATTGAAACTGTTATCAGGCCAACAAAACAAAGGAAAGAAAAGAAAAAGAAACTTAATGAAATGAAAAGTAAAGTAAAGTAAGGAGAAAAAAAGAGATGACAAAGACAAAATGATGATGAGATATGCACGTCGTGCGTTATTTGGTTGGTGACATTATGCTCATTAATATGGAATATGTTTTTTTAATAT
The DNA here is from genome assembly GCA_900624975.1 of Angiostrongylus costaricensis. Taxonomy (NCBI): domain Eukaryota; kingdom Metazoa; phylum Nematoda; class Chromadorea; order Rhabditida; family Metastrongylidae; genus Angiostrongylus; species Angiostrongylus costaricensis. Next base: position 38,059 of record UYYA01005093.1, read on the forward strand.
TAAACGATGGATATCATAAATGAAGAATTTTCGGAGATCAACAAATGAAGACAGAAAAATGTGTATATTAACTATTTTTCGAGTTTCGAACTGACATTACTTTATGATGATTATATTCATGAACGTGTGAATAAGCACTGTATCGGTGAAAAATAGCAGTTTCGTGGATAGGATTTTTTCTCAGATGATCGCCTTTCTCGTGGTTCAACACCGTTAAACGTTTTTGTTACTGTTGCCGTTGATGGTACAGCAGAAGCAGCAGCAGCTACAGCCCGAACTTGTCGTGACATTTCACGAACCAATTCACGTTCTGCTAGTTCTTGCTCTATGTTTCTGTAAATGTTGATTAAGCGCAAACATTTTGACAACTTCATTTTCTCAAAGTCCTATTTTTGTTTTTAATGTTACGCATTTTCTAGCCGCAGTTTTTTGATATGTGAGTGACTGCGAATTCCTTATGAAGAATTTTCTTATGTCATTTGTAAATTTTTGTTTTTTTTTAAATGAAGTATTTGATGTGGTAGATAAAAGCTTGAACAACAAGCGCTTAACGATGAAACTACGGTTGCGTTTTCAAAGAAAGAGTTTCAGTTATCTAAAGGCACTGAGATAATGTAAAGCAACTTTAGTCTAGGAGAATGTTATTAAATTATAGTGATGTAACCACAATGATCCTGAGATATTTGCAAAACTCTGGACCGCAGGTGTCTGCGGTGGAGTACAAACGCGCTATTATCCTTTCAGCTTAATTAGGTTCATTGTCGATTTGGGCTCACCAGATCAGTCTCGTTGACGGGTGATTGCCAATGGCACTGATAGATAGAAAACTAGCTGAGATGCAGGCGAAACGAAGGATCCGCATTGTGTGGTGGTGAACACATTAGCCCCCGGAAAAGGTAAGAACGCGTTCGATCTCCACCGTAGGCACCTGCGATTCGGAGTCGGAGTTTCGCAGATATCTCAGCATCATTGTGGTTGTGTCACATATAATACGCCATGAAAAACTATAATAGGCAGAAAATAAAAAAAAGTTAATATAGTGACCCAGATGGTTGGTTGCTCAAAAAATGAAATAGTGATTAGTTATAGACTTTTCTGTAATCCAACTGTTACAGTCAGTTTGTTCTTGTTCTTTGAACGATACGTGCATTTCATTGCTCACGAGAGGTTTCAGTCAAGCATAGAATTTTCAAGATCCTGATAAATAATTGTGTTAATGGATTTGCATGGAAACGTCGATGTGAGTAGAATTTCTGCTAGACAGAAAGAAAAAAGAACTGGTCTTTTTTTTTTCTTCCGTTCAACGTGCAGGTTGGATCGACCATAGAAAATGTTTAAGGAGAAGATAGACTTTCGTCAGCAGAAACAAAAATCGAAACCTTATTAAGAATATAAACGAACTATATCGCCTCTGCTAGAACAGCACTGGCAAGATTTCATAAACGGCCTCATGCCAGGTGATTAGATAACTGGTTATGTCGTTAGGATTTGTGTGATACTTTTCTTTATTAACAGTCGAAATTAATAATACGATTAAAAAGTAAAAATTAGCTTGAAGTAAGACGAAAAAGGGTCCAGTTAGAAGATTTTAGTGCGTTTCTCTTTTTCTTTATCCACATTTAGAAGTGTGAGAAGCTTGTTTCTGCGATGAGTTCCACATGGAACGATTCTGTTGCCGGTCCCTACCGCACTTGTCAATGACGTACAGTGCGATATCGTCGAAGAGGACCCTTTTTTTTTGCTATACGGATCGACGAAAGTGTTGCTTGAGCTTTTGAGTCACTAAGTAAAGAAACGGTCCGGTTTCTGTGGGTGTTCAGGCCACCCACGCACTTTCCTTAGAGGACCACACATGGTAGCAGTGCAGCAGCGTCTTTGTTGACATAGTGATATGAGCTGAATCTCACTTACTAATGCCAATATTATCACATAAAACGAGTATGATGAATTGATTATACACTAACAATCACTGTCTTAAAATTTTTTTCAAGAAAAAAGGTGTGTAGTCTTACAACATGTAGCATATTCTTATGTAATGATATCTATGGCGAAATAAAGGCTTTGAAAACAGGGAACAAAAGATTGAAAAAAGAGGTACGTCGTAATTTCTTAGTCTTATTTGTGCTTTATTCTTATAATCGATTTAGTCTTTTCATTTCTTTGGTTTCATCTTTATTGTTTTATTTATTTCCATACTTGGCTACCTTAACTACCATATGATTTTACATTGAACTTATACAACTTTTTGGTTTACCATTTAATATTCTTTTAGACATTTCGTGCTTGCAAGTGGAATCTCTGATGTTTTTATATTCGTGCGTAAAAGATATCGGTGTTTCTTTTCTCTACATTTCAAAACGCTGATATAAGGTTTTCCTTAATTGAAGTGATAAAACTCACTTCAAGAGAGCTTCGTAGACTAGTCTATCGTAGCTAATTTCGATAGAGAGTTGAACAAGTGTTAGCAACGTGACGAACAGCAACGTCAGCGATTTCATCATGTATATTTTCACCTAAAAAGAAGATTAAACAGCTAAAGAACATTGAAAGACAATAATGTTATTTTCAAAGCATAGGATGGCATTATCTTGAAGTTCTACAGAACTGAAAAAGTAGTTTTTGAAGTGTGCAGACGAAAAAGAAACAGACTGAAACGCAAGCGCAAAGAAGATCGCGATGAAAAAAATCGTGATTTTGTAAGAAAACCACAGAAAAAGGGATATTATTGGAATGGAGTGTTATCTTTTCCATATTCACGTAACGGAGCACATAAGTGCAATTTATTAACCAGACCAGAAGTAATTTTCGGCACCATGGACGATGAATGTTTTGATGTAGACTAACGCTGGTGTTCAAATTGGTCTTCAACGAAAATATGACCAATCGAGAATGCAGATCAAACATTTGTGTTAGGAAGCAATGTATTTGAATAAGTTATGTAGCGTTCAAGTAGATATTTATTATGACGAAACGATGATGAAGATGATGAAGACGAAGATAGGTGACGACGAAGATGACGATGAAGATGATGACGATGAAGTTGACAATGAAGATGACGATGAAAATGATGACGATGATGATTGCTGGTGATGATGATGATGATGATGATGATGATGATGATGATGATGATGATGATGTTGATGATGATGATGATGATG
>UYYA01005094.1:0-41141 GCA_900624975.1 Angiostrongylus costaricensis
ATAGGTATTTGGCTGACCAGTCAACTAGACCTTTTCAGGTTTTAAGGAAGACGAAATGCTGATGAACGTCAGTTTTTGTGAATAAAGAATATATAACAACAACCTAATGTGCTCTAATCGAGATTATAGCGAGCAGTTCATTGTCTGCACAAAGGTTGAGTGCGAGCCGGTTTAAAAAATTGGGTAAAATTTTTTGAAAAAGCTGTAAAAAAGCTGCCATTGAGAGAGGGATTTCCATTTTTTTTATAGCATCACCCTGTAGCGTGCTTCTAATTGCTTGCAGCTGCAGTTCAGAGTGTGATGATCTAACTAATTAACAAATTAACGTAAAGAGAAAAGTTCTTTTTTAAGAAAATGAATGTTTCGTGTATTCCTTTGTGTCTTACTTTTTATTTACAGTATCGTTTTATATGATGCACCATAGTTCATTGTTGGTTTTCGAGACATCGCCCGGTGTCTTGCCGGAAATTTTTCAACTTTTCAATTGGGAACAACCGAGTGCAACCCTGTTTTAGAGAAGAGCATGAACAAGTGCGACTACCCGTTTCACGCCTACTTCTTCATTTTCTACATATTATTGGGCTCTACTCTTTTGCTGTTGAATTTGCAGATGATATTGGGAGAAATACGTGCGATGTTGCCTTAACTTCCTTAAGATTTTTTAATTACTGCGTTAATTAAATGCATTGGTCGAATATGCTTCTAATCCCTTCTTTTCTTGATAAGTACGAACAAAGTTGTCACTCTATTCCTTATTCGCAAAAAAAAGACCAGACCAATTGGAGGACTTCTTCTTCCTTAAAGCCGTCTTCTATCAGTATTGATATGAGTCCCCACGTAAAATACTCAATGGAGCGCTTACAGCAAGCGGATCTGAAAAAGGCGAAATCCGCTGAAAGGTCAGCTTTTTCGCAAATAAAGAACAAAGTGACAATCTCGTGTGTTGAGACATTTGTAAACTAGCTGAGAGAGAAGCAAAACGTAGTACGCGCATGGTGTGGTGCTGAACAAGAAAGCCCTTGGAAAGGTTAATGACCTTTTATTTTCTGCCCACTACTTTTTCTCACGGGAGGTATGGTGTTAGATACAACACAACATTGCTGATATTCGCATAGCTTGGCCAGATCGAACCACAATTTTCCTTTCTGGAGCCTCACACATTTCACGCTGCGCCACGGTGGCCCTTGATGTGTGTTCCATCAGCTAGATTTATACCTAACGTTACCATCAGCAATAAACCGCCAGCGCGATTGACCTGTAGAGCAGAAATTGGCATTGAACGCAGTTAAACTGAAGCCGTGGTGCAGTGTGTTATGCGCGAACACCCAGAAAGGGAAATCGCTGTTCGATCTGGCCTGAGGGTCCATGTTTTGCGAATACCTCAGCAACGCTGTGGTTGTATTTAACATTATACTCTGCCGTGAAAAGTTGTAGTAGGCAGAAAATAAAGGGTTAGCATTGTGATTTAGACTACAGCCTTAACACAACTAAGTTTAATGCCGATTTGTGCTCTCCAGATCAATCCCGATGACGGGTGATTGCTCATAAGAACGTCACGTAGAAAACTAGTTGAGAAAAGCGCCGAGCAAGGGCCTCCGTGTGGGGCAGTGTGTAATGCATGAGATTCCATAAAGCGAAATCGTGGTTCGTTCTGGCCCGAAGTCTAAGTTTTGCGAATTGTAAATACCGAAAACAAATTCTACTCTCGTGTGGATTTGCGAAAAAAAATAAGGAATTATTGCTTAACGCCGAGGTAAATAAAAAGGAGGTCTGGGAAATTCCTGCGTCTATTTAGGAGAGAGAATAGGAGAGAAATTTTAAACATTACGTCTATAAATTCTTCATGGAACTTTCCACAGCGTATCTTATATTGCAGCATCGTGTATTTTATCACCGTCGTGTTTCTATTATGCAATGTATGTCAGCGTTGTTTCTTTCCATTCGACGATTCATTAATAAACAGAACAATATTCGTTCAAATAGGCAGCGCATTTCAGCGAAGTCTCATTCGGTCTGCCCGTGTCGTGTTTCCGCTATTGTTGCACTCCTTCAAGAGTTTCATGTTCTCAGGAGCGCTGCTTTATTTATGGTACTATCCATATACTGATTCCGCCTCTACTATTATATTGTTAATGCTCTCAATGCATTCCGTTTTGGTGCAACACCTATTTCACTACCAATAACGAACAGGTATAGTTGACCACTTTCATTTAGTTTGGGACATCGAAGAACTATAATTAATTAGCTAAGTATCAACTGATAAAACGCTGTGCCACGGAAAATACCACGGATTTATAATCGTAGGCGGCAGCACACAGTAAACAGACAACAACGCTGAACGCCTTTTCCATTAATGAGGAAAATGGACAATACTTTGGTGTGCATGAGCCATGAGGATGAACTTGTGACTCATCAACACATTTTCGAAGACACCCATATTCGTGTGGGCGAAGATTGGTACTACGCCTAATTCCTGGGTGATAAGGGCGGGCTAGCCTTTTGGCTGTAGTTGAAACGTTTTTCGATTACTAGGAGATTTGAGGAATTGCAAAAGTAAGAGAAATATAGAAGAAGAGACTAGGTAAAGCGGTGGGTTTTTCGAGAAGTTGTTGATCGTGTAATTACCAAAGAGCCTTTCGTCTTTGTGTAAGTGTTATTGAAGCGTTTGGCCTAGTAGATTGTATATCAGTATACCCTTCCAGGCTCAGAACAAGGCGATACTGGCGAAACGTCAGCTAGCGTTGTATTGTATTGTGTTTTTATGGAAGTAAATGTATGCTGTTTAAAAACCTCGCGATTGCTGAACAAGAAAACGACACATTCATATTCCAATGCCGAGGTTAAGAGAAAGTCGATCNGTTTCCGCTATTGTTGCACTCCTTCCAGAGTTTCATGTTCTCAGGAGCGCTGCTTTATTTATGGTACTATCCATATACTGATTCCGCCTCTACTATTATATTGTTAATGCTCTCAATGCATTCCGTTTTGGTGCAACACCTATTTCACTACCAATAACGAACAGGTATAGTTGACCACTTTCATTTAGTTTGGGACATCGAAGAACTATAATTAATTAGCTAAGTATCAACTGATAAAACGCTGTGCCACGGGAAATACCACGGATTTATAATCGTAGGCGGCAGCACACAGTAAACAGACAACAACGTTGAACGCCTTTTCCATTAATGAGGAAAATGGACAATACTTTGGTGTGCATGAGCCATGAGCATGAACTTGTGACTCATCAACACATTTTCGAAGACACCCATATTCGTGTGGGCTAAGATTGGTACTACGCCTAATTCCTGGGTGATAAGGGCGGGCTAGCCTTTTGGCTGTAGTTGAAACGTTTTTGGATTACTAGAAGATTTGAGGAATTGCAAAAGTAAGAGAAATATAGAAGAAGAGACTAGGTAAAGCGGTGGGTTTTTCGAGAAGTTGTTGATCGTGTAATTACCAAAGAGCCTTTCGTCTTTGTGTAAGTGTTATTGAAGCGTTTGGCCTAGTAGATTGTATATCAGTATACCCTTCCAGGCTCAGAACAAGGCGATACTGGCGAAACGTCAGCTAGCGTTGTATTGTATTGTGTTTTTATGGAAGTAAATGTATGCTGTTTAAAAACCTCGCGATTGCTGAACAAGAAAACGACACATTCATATTCCAATGCCGAGGTTAAGAGAAAGTCGATCCTGGGACCTATTACAAGAAGAAGAGACTTTTCTTTCTCGATCGCTAATGGGTACAAGTGGCATATAATTTGTTAGTTAGTGCACGTTACTGTAGTCCGTTATATAAGTAGCTGCTGTAGCATTCCAAAGTGTGTTACACCTTGTAAGAGTAGCCCTGTATGGTGTACAAAACTGCATCTTTGATTTTTGATCGTTGATGCAAGTCGTAGCTTCAGATCCCATCTCTTACTCGCGTGAAACGGGATACTCCTAGTATCGCCCTTTCGACTGCACATTCGATAGCGTTGAGTGGTCATTCAGCTTACGCAACGATCAGGTCTCAGAAGCATACGTTAAAGCAGGAAGTGCCACTGACGCGAATAGGTGGGCAAGGAGTCGTTGTTCTTTGTCTTCTTCATTACATCCCGATGCACACGAAAGCTCTCCAAGCCGCCCGTTTCCTTCTGCTCAGCTTTGGAGCTAGGTCGTTCATCATATTGATTTCCTGACCTAGATAGATATAACTGGAGCATTCAGAAATATTCGTTTCGCTGGGCGTGAATGGTTTATGCGAAACTAATCCGTTGTTCATTAACATCGTCTGTGTGGGATTTACTCGAGGACCAATCTTCCCACAAGCTTTATCAAAGTCGTCAAGGATACGTTCCACTTGGCTAATGTTTGGTGTTATAAGAACGACGTCATCAGCAAAGCGAAGATGATCTACCCTGAGCTCTGGAGCTACGTCGTTCACCGTGTTGATTTAGACGTAAATTAAGCATTTGGCGATATTTGTTCGGTTGAGTGCCAATGTGGCATTAACGACCAATCCGTTTCTCATAAGCATCCTTTCATTTGGAATTTGAGAGATCGGATATATAATCGGCTTATCTATACCTGTTTCTTTCAATGGTTTACCGTTTCACTGGGACTGAGAGGTTTTCCTGGATGTCGTAGTGCCGGAGGTTTCATTCTGCTGGCAAGGTCTACCAAGCTGAGAAAGACTCCAATGTTTCGATCAAGAAGCCTACCTATGGGTAAACCCATACCAAGATCCAGCACCGTGCTGGCATCAAATTAGTCACATTGAGGCAATCCTCGGCCGAAGTTCGGCAAGTTTTCACTGGCATTGTATACCTCTACCACGGAATGGTGATATAGGTGATACTACGTCATTCCTCTTAACGACGCCAAAGTATTTTCAATAAGTGTCTCTGCTTTACGCGCATATTCTGTTGCCTTCACTTTTGATAAATTTAGTAAGTGGAATACGAAGATGGACTATTCAAGTCGGTCTTTACAGATATATCACTGCCCTATGTACCAGCTAGAATAATACCGATCTCTGCGAGACACATTGCCGCCAAAAAAGCAGATCATATTGCACTGTGGCAATAGATGCACTTCCATCCTCTGCAAGAGCGCTTAATAAGTGAGATTCTTCATTCGAGCAGTGCTTTCTTCACTAGATACCACTCGATGGGACAAGGAACATCTGCTTCGCGAGGACGACCAGCTGTGTGTTATCGGTTTAGACCAACGACACTCTAAAAATAATATTTCTCAAGCCAATCCCGTGTCAGCCAATAATAAAGAACAAACTAGTGAATGACTTAACGAACGTGGAAAACGGTCACTATAAAAACAAGAAAAACTTGAGGGTGGCTCCCACGACCGACTTTCTATTAACCTCGGCATTGATCAAGTAATTCTTCGTATTTTGGTTGAGCAAACGCGAGGTGTTATTATTCTTCATTCTCCAATAATAACACCTCGCGTTTGCTCTACAAAAATACGAAGAATTACTTGAGGGTGGGTTATTTCAATAAACTTGTCTTTTTTGCACATCTGGCATTGTCAGTAACACAGCCAGATCTCTCATCTGAATCTCAGTCATACCAGCAATCCTTCCCTCTAAGGTACGCGAACAGAATGCGCGACTTCTCCTATTTAGAGTTAGCAAATTGATAGCAGATTGATTTAGAATGAAAAAGAAGAACACTGATGAGATATGTGAGGGAGCCTCGACAGTCACTGCACAATTGAAATATGCATTCAGTCGTCTCTCCGATGTTTAAATGTGGGGAAAGCATAGTTCATCCGCAAGCAGTTGATCAACACCGAACACTTTATCCTTGTATTCATCCTTTACGGCAGAAATCATCGCAGGTTGACGGAATCTAGGTGGAGTTTTCACCTTATGAATGGAAACATGCGTGCCACAGAATTGCTAAAACACTCTGTCCTAGTTGGTCTTTTAATTGTTTCCGTTCTCCTAGCTAAATAATATATTATTAAAGAATAAATCGAAGTACATGTGAGTGATGAAATTGTGGCGATCGCGACAGTCCTCATTCATCGCATATTTTCAACGACACTTCAAGTAGGTAAGAACTCTACGCGTCGTTCTCAACTTACCTCGGTTTCGACTAAGCAACTAAGCGTGTAAACGCTTGTCTTTTACAGTTGCTCCACTGGAGAGGAAGTCGCACAGTTGCACCGGTTCACTTGTTCTAAACTTCTACGCGTTATTATCAGTGATAAACGAAATATGTATGGTTTATTGCAAGCATGTAAGTGGATCTTGAACTTTTCAAATCAACTTTCAGGAGTGCTGATCTTTAACAACTCGCTGAGGTGCATTCGAAAGCTCTTCGACGTTCTTGTAAACTCGACTCATGAAACAAGTTCTTCTCAATGAACTCCTTGAGAATTTCCGTATTTATTGTTACGGTAGTGTAAGGCAGACAATGTTACTGTGGACAGGATTCGAAGAAGTCTCTGCTACATTTCCACTTTCGAGTTCCGACATAGGCCTCTTATGTGAGGTCCTATGCACTATATCTTTGCGAGTTATTGTGTCCTTAAAACTAATTCCCACAATTTTTGATTGATGTTTTAGAGGAAGTTTCAAATATTCATAACACCGTTTGTAATTATTTCGCAATTAACCCTTTCCATATTGAATTTCCATCGTCTGCATGCAATCTACACCTCGTGCACATTGTTTGCATTCCTAGTCGTCCTCACTGTCTTCACAAACCTGTTTCCATATTGTTGCCATTCGGTCGAAACATGCTTACCACGTTCTGTAGGAAATATGGAGCCGTGATATCTTGGACTTTTCTACGACAGTCACGAGAGTGGCACTTCCAATAGATTACAAAGTTTTTTTATACTGGTGCTGGTTCTGTTTGCTGAGCCATCGCTGCCCCTCTTTTCATCCTACACCTGCTGAACATATGCGTTGATCTCTGGAATAATCCCTTTCATCATCCAACAAATCCTTCATGTATCTCATCATTAGTGGTTCGGCCAAATCATCGGCGTCGGGCGAAGTTCTGCAAGTTTTCACTGGCATTGTATACCTCTACCACGGTTTGTGAGAAAAGTCGCTAGCTGTGCCTCTTATGTGAGATATACAGGTGATATAACGTCATTCCTCTGAACGACGCCAAAGTATTTTCAATAGGCGTCTCTGCTTTACGCGCATATTCTGTTGCCTTCACCTTTGATAAATTCAGTAAGTGGAATACGAAGATGGACTATTCAAGTATAGAAGAGTGCAAATAAGAAGTTGATTGGTCATGTACAAATTTTGTTTCCCACAATCGTCCATATTATCTCTAAAATATAGTCTATTCAACGGCTTCTGAACGTGTTTCTTAGCACGGCTTGTAATCCAGGTACGGCTATTACACCAAGCGTGACAGAATTCCTATAACTGCTCCATCGTGGAAATCTAACAATTCCTTTGAATGCATAGGCCGAATAGTCTTTTATTTTTTCGAGAGTTGCCGGTTCACACGACTGCACCATTTCTTTTATAGCGCAAATACGATTTCATGAAAATGCGATGAGCCGTGCTTGGAAAGAGGGACAATCGATCTACACCAGATGATCAAGGCTTCATTCGTCATGAGGCACCAAACTATTTGAACACTTATTGTAGACGTGACCACCAGCTTGTTTCTCATCTTCTGGTTAATACTTTATGAATTTTTTAAGGAGAATAGCGGATGTCTCAATGTTGTCAGCTTCTTCAATTTCTTCTTGTCCAGTCTCGATCAGCAATAGGCAGGAACTTATGGACAACCTGTCGTTCTTCAAATTATAAAAGTCAATATTCCGACCAGCAAATTAATGGTTCTTCGTTTCAATTTGTAATGGAAAATCATTGTTATTATGCGTAATATGAGAGCATAACCATGCTAAAACGGTGAGAGACAGTACAGTGGTAGTGATGCAGGTCATCATGAGCACTCTGCCGATTCGATCCCGCTCCGGCTCCACCAGGCCTATCATCCCTTCAGGGTAGGAAAATTGCTGCAGGAGTTGTTCGAGAATGAATTCCTCTTTGCAAAGCGGTTGGGACCGCTCCAGCCTTGCTGTCTCAGAACTTTTGTGAGAATCGACTCAACAAGCATTTTACGACATTCAAGATGGAGTGGAAATCTCCAAGCAGTAGCCGAAGCCACACATAAAAGTAAGAAAACCTAATCAGATGACAGATGTGAGGAAATGAATAGAATGTGGGAAGTGCTGGCATCTCCATTGTAAACGTAAAAACGGATCGTATAAAAAATTTTATCTTCTATGGAAACTTTGTAGAACGCATATCTTCTGGAAAAAAGGCTTTAGCAAGAAGAAATAGTTTAGGAACTCAACAATTATCCTTGCATATTCTCTGAACAAGGTGGATTGCCTTGGAGTTTTAAACCACTTGTTTTTCGCCTGATGTTGAAAATGAGGAGGATCAGGAAGTACGGTATAAAATTGACACATGCAGATGATGCGAAGGATCTAGAAATGTCTGAGAATATAAGGAAATGAGAAACTTACGTGACTAAGTGTTGCCTGAAAAGGTGGGAAATGTTAAAGATGTGGTAGGCTGGAAGAATGTATTGAAATCAATACTAAGCACTGCTTTTCAAAGTCCTTGTGGCGTTTGTAAAACTGTTGTGCAAAGCACTGCTAGAATAACAGTTATAGAAACGCGAAGACATGATCGTCTTGATATGCTGGTGCTTCTAATGCTGTTCTATGAATGTATTCCATATAAAATTGCCATATTCTGATCCAAGCGGTCGATGCCCTTATTAATTCTCCTCATTCAAGACATATCGCGGCGAATTTTTTATTTGTACAAATCGACAACTACCGACTCTGACAAACGTGGTGGTGAGATCCAAGGCGGCAACACTCCCATAAAAAAGTCATCGAGGCTGAGAGGTATTCCTGGATGTCGTGGTGCCGGGGGTTTCATCCTGTTGGCAAAGTCTACCAATCTGAGAATGGAGGAGTCACATGGAGGCAAACCTCCCTCTGATTCATGGGCTGCGAATACCTCTGGTGGTGAAGACCTGAGGCTGACTTCGGCTACGTTGACCTCGGGAATCGAGGGAACTACAGTGGCCTTACTAGCAAATCTCCGAAAAAGTGGAGATTACATTGGGGCCCGCACAACCGGTGAAGATGAGCCATTCAAGCATCAAATAAGTATCTATATATGTTCCTACGAGCTGCTCTTGTTGAACTGATGCGAAGTCGATACGTTACATTGTGGTTGTGGTTAGTGTTGTTGGACGGCTGACGTTTCGTGGATTTCGCCTTCTTCACAGCCTGGACGCATTTCATGTAACAACAGCCCTATGATTCGGCGAAATTTCTGCGGTTTTAACGAAGATCTGACACATTAATGAACTCCGTGTTGTTTAACAAGTATTCTCCGCCGCTGTTGCGAGTTGAACCACCCGTGTGCTGTTCACGTGGGATGATGAGTCAGACCCACTCGGATCGAAAAATCAATTTGAAATAACGTGCCGGGTCAAGTGTGATAATGAGGCATTCGTCTATCCGGTCTATCTGTGAACCTTTAAAACTTATCGAAAACGCTTCAAGAACTATGCGCGTTGATGCTTTTGATTCCTGAGTTGGCATCCGGGCAGTCACTTCAAAATATTCACGATTATGCTTTTGTGCTCTATTTGAACCTAGAGAGGGACTTTGGCAACATTTAACCTCGCATCAAAATTTTCTTTGGGCAAACACGAAATGCTCTACCCATTTCCACAATGTATTCTTCAGCGAGTGCCTTATCGGGAATTAAGTATGTTGTATCTGAGCTCATGCAATGCCCGTCTTTCCCGTCAGGACAGTGAAAGCAATAAGTGCTCGAAGAAGTAACTTTTTTTTGAAAGCAATTGAAATCTTTTTTAACTCGAAAGACCGACTTTCTATAAACCTTGGCATAGGTATATGATATATTTCAAGCTGACGCGAGGTTGGTACAGATCTTCGTTGTCCTTGTCGTTGTTGTTGATGTTGTTGGTCGATGGCTGACGTTTGGCCGACTTCGCCTTCCTCACAGCCTGGACGTATTTTACATTAGAATATTTTTATTATTAGGTGAAAAAAGGCTAGAGTATTAATGATGATCAAACTTCCAAATAGAGGCCATAATGAACAGAAACGCCGCTCACCGTGATATTTCGTGATGGACTGGCCCACACGTGGTGAATGGGGCATGCGAAACCAATCCGTTCTTCATTAACATCGTTTGTGTTGGATTTACTCGATGACCAATCTTTCCACAAGCTTTATCAAAGTCGTCAAGCATTCGTTCTGCTTGGCTAATGTTTGGTGTTATAAGAACGACGTTATCAGCAAAGCGAAGATTATCTTTCCGGAGCTCCGGAGCTAAGTCGTTCACCGTGTTGATTTCACGACCTAGATTGACGTAATTAAAGCACTTGGGGATACTCGTTCGGTTGAGCGCCAATGTGGCATACACAACCAATCCGCTCCTCATAAACATCGTTTCTTTTGAGATTTATTCGAAGACCAACCTTTCCAAAGTGATTATCAAAGTCAGTAGCATTCGTTCCACCTGGCTAATTTTTGGCGGTATGAGAATAATGTCATCAGCAAAGCATCGATGGCGTAATTTTTGAAGATCAATTTTCCTTCTTATGTTGTCCTATATGAATGTTGGCATGACGTTCTCAAGGACCGTAGTAAATATTTTTGGCGAGATCGACAACCTCGTGTAGACAAGAGTGCCGACTCCTCTCTTTTCGCCTGTTCTGAGGAACACTTCTTTTCCGGTGTGATAGGCGGCATTGAATGGGTGGCGTCGTAGCGTCTTGGCCGGTCCGATGACGTCGTACCTCATCTTTCTCAATTGCATGATCAACTCTTCTATAGAGGACTGAGATACAAGTGTACTTGCATTGGAGATGCAAATCGTCATCTTAGTCTTTTGCGATTTTCTCAGCTTAGAATGGTCCTGAGATTTTTGCAGTCTATCCCAACCCGACCTATTCAGCGCAGTCGTAATGGAGGACCTTGTAAGGTCAGAGGAATGAGACCCGTTTATTTTACTGCGTTTAGCGCTTAATACCCACGTATAGCTTGCTGAACTCCGGACATGGGAATTGAGTATGCCGACTTGTAGACTGCGGTTCCCTCGCCGAGTACACATAGAAAATAGGAACTACTTGGGGAATACCCAAGACCGACTTTCCGTTAACCTCGGCATTAATTGATAATTAATTGTTTTTCTTCAATAAGCAGACACGAGGTTGTTATTATAGAATTTATTAGAATACAATAGCTGACGTTTCGGCGGTTTCGCCTTCTTCAGAGCCGTTTATTTGTTGTAAGTATTTAAGTTAGTTGATGGATAGCCGCCGCACAAAGTAATACATGGGCGATAACTCGTTATGACTCATGAAGCGTTTTAGATCAACTCCAAAGATTCAAAAATGAACCGCAGGGAGGAGGAAGAGGATGCATAGCTATTGTATTCTAATAAATTCTATATTAACAACCTCGTGTCTGCTTATTGAAGAAAAACATTGAATTATTTGTGGAATAGTTCCTATATAATTCCCATGACCGACTTTCTGTTAACCTCGGCATTAATTGATAATTCAATGTTTTTCATCAATAAGCAGACACGAGGTTGTTAATATAGAATTTATTAGAACACAATTGCTGACGTTTCGGCGGTTTCGCCTTCTTCAGAGCCTGGAAAGGTCAAATTGAGATTTATCAAGTTTTATCTGCTAGGGTTATGAAAGTGTTTGGCTGAGTAGATCGCATCTCAATTTGACCTTTCCAGGCTCTGAAGAAGGCGAAACCGCCGAAACGTCAGCAATTGTGTTCTAATAAATTCTATATTAACAACCTCGTGTCTGCTTATTGATGAAAAACATTGAGTTCCTATATAGTTCCTATACAGTTGCTCCTCAATGTGAAACATTCATAATCAAATCTAATCACTATCTTCATGCGTTTTGCTGCAGTTATTATTTGTTCTCCATTCTATGTTGTGAGGTGTGAGTACTCACACAAACATGTTGAAGAAACACTATGTAAAGTATGTCACTTGTAAGGTTTTAATCCGCGAAAACGATGTGTGCTACTCTGAAACGGTTCTCAAGGCGTTTGGTCCTCTCCACTTTCTTAATTGGTGTTTTTAAATAGGACGGCAAACGTGAAAAACCCGCTTTTATAAACCACGTATGAGATTTCCGCTTGCAGTTTTACGAATCCGGCTGGATCGAAGCGTTGGCGGCAGATATTCACGTAAAGGTTTCCGCAAGAGTGATCGTGATGAACAATCGACCCCAGATCATTCTCAACCACTGCACTGCGGACGTCACTCACTTTGATATCGAGTATGCAGATCAGTAAAAACATAGGAATCTTGTAGTTAATTAGGCAATAGCTTAGCTCTACTTGGGATGTTTCAAGGGTGTTCTGCAAGAAAGGACGAGGAAAGTGACTGAAAGATACATCACTGGCTGTTGTTGCCGCACTTGTACTCAAATGAACGTCGAAAACACTAAATTTTTCTTGGAATTGAAAACATTAAATTTACTAACAATACGCAGAATAGCTATCTAGTAATTTTTTGGTTACTTCTGAGTTAAAATAGTGGCTGAAATGCTTTTTTCCGAACTAAGCCTAACATTTTGATGAAGGAAACATGGAAGTAGCAAGTAGGTTAAACCTGCCTGGATGTGAAAAATTGTTCTAATAAAATATTCTAGTCATAAATGGAGTTCAGAATCGGTGGAGGAGTGCTACCATGGCTAGTAAATTTATTCCAAGAGATTATATCGATGGAAGTCAGGAATGCTATACATGGCCAGGTTGGAAACATTTGAAAAGGGATAGCAAAACTATGTACAGCAAAATTTGCAATGTTTTACCTTGTGGTTGGTATCATTCTGTGATAAGAGCGTAACTTGTCAATGGCTTTACTTCTCGATCTTAATCGGTCGTCCAGGAACAGTTTAATTCCACATTTCCAGCAATTGTGGTGAACTTAAGGGTGTGTGTGGCACAGTGATCGGTGGCGCCCTGCAGCACTCACGCGGAATCGATTCTCGCACCCATGGCCCACCAAGCCCTCCGGGATCGGAAAATTGGTAGCAGACTTGCCTGGGAGGATAGCAGCGCTGGCTCGATACATCGGTAGGCCACAGCGAGTCATTGTAAAAGCCAGATATGCATTCAATCACCTCATACGACGCTTAGTGAAGTCGAATGCACGCTCAACCCCTCAGAGATCGATCAACGCCGAGTGCTTTATCCTTTAAGTACTTGGTTTGCTCGTCTTGCATCTCTCATAAACGGTGCTTTTATGACAATGCGTAAATGTTCAGTTGGAGGCTGACAATTTCTTAGTAGTCCCAATGAGTACACTCTTCGCAGCCGCCGAGCATCATATATTTCTTCTTCATCGAGGCGAACAACAAGCATGGACCATCGACTCGGATCACCGGCTCTGAGGAAGACGAAGACGTCGAAACGTTAGCCGAAAATAAATATATTTATCAACCTCGTGCAAGCTTATCGAGAAAGAATACATATTGATTAGTCACACCGAGGTTTAGGGAAGGTCGGTTTCGAAATATTCCTACGCTGTCCTTCACCCATATTGCGAAAAGAACAACAATTAGGGTCTAAAATACCATGAAACATCGGCTTTTTTGGTATTTCATGCAGCAGAACTTTACCTTCTTCATAGCCAAAATGCAATTAAAAGCGCTTCGAAACTAAAAATGGCGTTTGTGGAGAAATTTCATTAACAGTTTCATGCTAGGAACCTTCGCCATTTTCAAAGGATCGCCAAGTTCCTGTTCCTCGAAAGGTGGTTGAAAAAATTCGAAAACCTCGTATTGAAAAAACGACTCGTTTCGGTTTCTTTGCTACCTCATTCATGCAGTCATCATCCTCGACAAACGGTCCATCTGTCGTGAATGCACAACAAGGGAGTTTAGTGCAAAGTTTCATAAAAGGGGTCTGAAATTCTTTTATACATGAGGATAATTCACGATATGATTACCTGTTAATAACCACGATGGTGCTGAGAATTTTGTAAAACTATCTGAGTAATGAGTAATCTATTTTGAACCGACCTGCCACACTATCTCCTTTGGATTAGCTTTCAGGAATTATTGACACCGATCTTCGAAGAATCCCTCTGGTAAGGAAGCAAATTGCCCTCTAATGCACAAGAACTCCTTATGAAATCTACATAGGACTACGGTGGACCACAAATGCTAATGAGGACAGATAACGACGAAACCTCATATAGCAGCTGAATCGGCATACGAACTCAATAATTTCTATAGGTAAGGTCTACATACATTGAATGGAATAGAAGAGCCACTAGGACTACCACAACACGTAAATATTGGTCATCTAGGCACCAAAAGACCTCAGAACCTACGAGGAAAAGTAATCATTCCAACACTTACTTTGGGGAATGGAACTTCGTGACGTTTAGTTTATAGACTGACACAGTTCCATGGCCTGGTCCGGCTGTAACGTGATTGCACGTGATAACTGGAAGTGTAATTTTCGGCACTTCTATGTCGACCTTAAAATTTAAAAGATTATATGAGTCAAGAAAGTTAGAAGTACTGATTCATGTGAAAGCGGGAAGCCGAAATAGAATGTGAATTGTTGCAAACTATGCTTCTCCGCTACATGCTCATCCTCCTTTTGCTTGAGAACTTAAACGCTTACCACATGATGTGCAGTTTTTGAGAAGAACTTGAAGGCGGCAAGATTTATTCTTGCCTTCAAGTTGGCGACAGTTGGTGGTTCAACAGCACTGGCATTGGCGATCAACAACGTCAAGAGCAGATAGTAAGCGCTCATTGTCATTAGGAATCCTGCTTGTGCTGCCGTCCTTTTCGCTTCGGTATCAGTTTCCCGTAAACAAAGACCCCTCGCAGCATCATTACTCCAGGATATTTCACGTGTACATCACCTGAACATGCAACCAGCGGCAATTCTAGACCAATTTGAGAGAGAACACCGGTTGAATTGTTAGATCCTAAGAAAGAAATAATCGAACTCGAAGAAGGAAAGTCAAAGACAACATGCAAACTCTTTTCAGTCAGTGAAGCAAAATGATAAATAGAATAGCTTCATGCGGGGGGGCATACTCATTGAGAATTTTCAATCAGTTCATGGTGGACAAATCGCCGTATTCGATCTGGTAGTGCTAATGTGATCAGACACACTTAACTTTCCTAAAGAAGAAGAAGTAAAGCTCACAGCGTTTTTTCAATCATATGCACTTGCATCGCCAGATGAGTGCTGCATTCATAAACTTTCTGATAACTGTGATTATAAACGCTCCCACAAATTTCCTAAAACAAACACATTTTTTATTTCCGTTGGACAGCTCGAGAAAGGAGAGTAAAAGCAGCATCCGCAACAGCAGGCGAAACCTTCGCAAACCTTCGTCTACGATGAATGCGAGGAAAACGAATCGAATTCAAAAAGTGCTGAGACTATCAAAATAGATGTGATGACTGGTTGTGTAAAGAATTATTAGACAGACACATAGTACATGTAATCGTCGTGAAGATGTAGATATCCAACAGAATGAATGATTTTGGAGGAGCTGGAGTTCACAAGTGACATGTTCACTAATTTCTTTCAGTGCAATGGTTTCGTTAAACCATTATGTACTGTGCCTATCACACTTTTATAGTAATACCGTAGATTACCTTGCACCCAATAACATTTTTTTACAAACAGCGCTGCTAGCAGGTTTACCAACTTCGCAATATACAACAATTACTTGAAATTTATATTCCTTATACATAGCACTCACTTGCTCCTTACAGTTTACATTTCTTGCACTGAGTCTACACCTTTAACGGTCACTGTAAGAGTTCATGTGGGGCAGTAGCCTGAGACGCCCTGCGACACACATGGGATCGATCCATTCGCCCATGGCTCACCAAGCCTTCCATCCCTCCAGTGTTGGCAAATTGGTGCCATATTTGTCTGAGAGCATAGGCAGCACTGTCTCGGTACATCGGCATGCCACCGCAAATCATTGTAAAGGGCAGGTATATGCATTCAATCACCTCCAACAATCCTTAATGAAGTCGAATGCGTGGCACATCTTTCAGGGATTGATCAACGCCGAGAGCTTTATGTTTTATCCTTTTACGGTCACTGTTGAAACAATCTAAACAAGATTTCTTTTTACACTGGCTGCACCTAACCTAACCTGCCCAACAATTTTTGTGGGCAACATGCAGTGGGAATGTCTGGTTATTTCCTTTCCTTTGTTCAGAACGGGCATCGGACGAGTTCTTTTTCAACACGCACGAGGTTTAAATATATTGAAAAGAAACATAAAGAAGGTGGAGGGACGAGATGGCTACGTTAAACATGATGACCTAAGAAATAAATGAAAAAATAGATAGGGAAATTGAATCAATGAACGCTAAACGCTTGCTTCTCTAATCTCTTCAACAATCACCTTCTACGAAGCCGTTGTTATTTTAGAAAGTGGAAAACTTTTATACCACTTTGACTGCAAGTAAAATCTTCACAAGGGTGCATGTGGCGCAGTGGTTAGAGGTACCTTGCAACACAGATGAGACCAAACTCCGCACCCGTGGCTCACAAAGCTTTCCATACCTCCGAGGTCATCAAATCAGTGCCAAACTTGTCCGAAAGGATAGAAGGACTGGTGCATCGGTAGACCAGTGCGAGCCATTGTGAAGACCAGATATGCGCTTCTAACGAGGCCTAACGAAGTCGGATGCATGGCGCATCTCTCAGTGTTCGATCAACAGAGGATTTTATCCTTTATCCTTTAGCATCTTCATTGATCTTCATCTTCATCTTCATTTAATATGTGCCTAAGATTTCGGTTCTCCTCGCCCTTCATTGCCACAACAATTCAAGTGGCAACAATTCAGTGTTCACAGCAGTTAATTCTGGCAATATGAATTATTCCTAGTTTTGTTGAATCAAATCCAGTGAAGAGAAACACTACAAGAAGCAGAGTACTTGTTTTGCTTAGAGCGCTAGTTTTTTTTAAACCACCATTATAAGAGTGAGGTTGCACTTTCGCACCCATACGAGAATCGGGAGGAAAATGAGCACACTGAGCAGTTACATTATATTTCCTCGACACTTTCAATCGATGCGGAGATGAAAAACAGGAGCTTCGGTGCCATATGAAGTGAATGGCCACGGCAAATTTTGATGTGACTCACAGTCGCTGTCTCTCATAAACTCTTGCTTAATACACCCTTTTATTGAATCTGACCATTGCGAAACGGGAGATGTGGTGCCTACGTGCTATTCTTAATATAAAGCGGGAATGGGACTGAAGAAGAGGCAACGTCGAGCAACGAAACTATACATCTTCGTAAGCCAACGACGTCAGTTTGGTATGACTACTAATCTGTCGTTCACTTCGATTTGCTCGCTAGTGACATATAAACTTTATAAGGAGCGATTGTTAGGT
Organism: Angiostrongylus costaricensis; assembly: GCA_900624975.1. NCBI lineage: Eukaryota > Metazoa > Nematoda > Chromadorea > Rhabditida > Metastrongylidae > Angiostrongylus > Angiostrongylus costaricensis. The sequence continues at coordinate 17,476 of UYYA01005094.1, forward strand.
TTAGAAGGTGTGCTTCAAGGAGAAGGACAAAACGTTCTTCACAAACCAAGAAACTAGCTTTTATTTTTGTACACGATAGGAATTAGGGCAAGAAGACGAAAAGTGTTGTAGGGAAACCTACTAGCAAAATCTTTTCGCTGGTGCACCTTATTACCTCTTCAATAAATAAATGAGGTTGTTGCATCAATTTTCTCTGACCTATTCGCATTAGAAGAAAACAGGATGGCATCCATGCACAACAGGATGCGTGTCACGTGGAATGACGAGAGGACCCATCCAGGTCAGAAAATCAACTTGAAATAAGGCTTCAGATTATGTGATAGTAAGGTATTCGTCTTCTCGGTTCAACTTTGGATTTTTGAAATTTATCCGGACCGCCTCAGAAGTCTTGCGCATTGGTGTTGTTGATTCTTGTGGCAGGATTCGGACAGTCACTTCAAAATCATTATAATTTTGCTTTGGAGCACCATTTGCACCTAGTGGAGCACCTGGAGAATTTTCGGTTTCCTGTGTAGATGTGCTTTCATGCGGATACAAGGCGAAGTACCCGCTTCGCCGTGTTTTTTACCGCATGCCTCACATGAGATTAAGTACATTGTAGCTGAACATTATTTTACTATTAACCTCGGCATTGGATTATAAAAACCCCGTTTTCTCGCTAAGTAAATTTCTTCGATAAACTAAATTTCTAAAAAAAAAAAAAAAAAAAAAATTTAAGTATTAGCGTGCCCTTCGAGGCTCTGAATCAGGCGATGCTGCCGAAATGTCGGCGAGGCGTACTAATACATGCGTGCGTGTGCGCGTTCTCGTTTATGCGCATTTATTCTATGACTCAGTTCGGCCAAAAGCCTGCAGTCGAGTATCAGGTAAGTTCATGGAGGCGGTTAGGAGTGGTCTGCAACAAATAATCTCTTGTGTGTACTCGGCGAGGGAACACCAGTCTACAAGTCGGCATACTCAATTCCCACGTTCGGAGTTCAGCAAGCTATACGTGGGTATTAAGCGCTAAACGCAGTAAAATAAACGGGTCTCATTCCTCTGACCTTGCAAGGTCCTCCATTACGACTGCGCTGAATAGGTCGGGTTGGGATAGACTGCAAAAAACTCAGGACCATTCTAAGCTGAGAAAATCGCAAAAGACTAAGATGACGATTTGCATCTCCAATGCAAGTACACTTGTATCTCAGTCCTCTATAGAAGAGTTGATCGAGCAATTAAGAAAGATGAGGTACAACGTCATCGGACCGGCCAAGACGCTACGACGCCACCCATTCAATGCCGCCTATCACACCGGAAAAGAAGTGTTCCTCAGAACAGGCGAAAAGAGAGGAGTCGGCACGCTCGTGTACACGAACTTGTCGATCTCGCCAAAAATATTTACTACGGTCCTTGAGAACGTCATGCCAACATTCATATAGGACAACATAAAAATGAAAATTGATGGTCAAAAATTACGCCTTCGATGCTTTGCTGATGACATTATTCTCATACCGCCAAAAATTAGCCAGGCGGAACGAATGCTACTGACTTTGATAATCATTTTGGAAAGGTTGGTCTTCGAATAAATCTTTAAAAAAACGATGTTTATGAGGAGCGGATTGGTTTCGCATGCCCCATTCACGCTCAACGGAACGAATAATTCTGAATGCTACAGTTATAACTATTTAGGTCGAGAAATCAATAAAATGAACGACCTAGCTCCAGAACTGAGCAGAAGGGAACGGGTGGCTTGGAGAGATTTCGTGAGCATCGAGGAGGTAATGAAGAAGACAAATAACAACGACTCCTTGCCCACCTTTTGCCTCAGTGATACTTCCTGCTTTAACGTATGCGTTTGAAACCAGGTCGTTGCGTAAGCAGGATGATAGACCACTCAGGGCTATCGAACGTGCAGTCGAAAGGCGAACGAGAATCTAGAACAAGTAGAACCTACAGGGCTACTCTTGCATGCCGTAACACACTTTCGAATGCTGCGGCAGCTACTTTCATAGCGGACTAGAGTAACGTGTACCAACTAACAAATTATATGCCACTTGTACCCATTAGCGATCGAGAAAGAAAAGCCTCTTCTTCTGTATTTCATTCACGTTTGCAATTCCTCAAATCTTCTAGTAATCAAAAAAGTATCAACTATAGCCAAAAAGCCGGCCAGTCCTTATCACCCAGGAATTAGGCTTAGTACCAATCTTCGCCCACGCGAATATGGGTGTCTTCGAAAATGTGTTGATGACTCACAAGTTCATGCTCATGGCTCATGCACACCAAAGTATTGTCCATTCACCTCGTTAATGGAAAAGGCGTTCAACGTTGTTGACTGTTTACTGTGTGCTGACACCTACGATTATAAATCCGTGGTATTTTCCGTGGCACAGCGTTTTATCAGTTGATAATTAGCTAATTAATTATTAAATAGATCGTTTTAAAGTAGTGCTTCGATGTCCCAAACTATATGATAGTGGTCAACTATACCTGTTCGATATTAGTAGTGAAATGGGTGTTGCACCAAAACGGAATACATTGAGAGCATTAACAATATAATAGTAGGGGGCGGAATCAGTATATGGATAATACCATAAATAAAGCGGCGCTNCATTTTCCTCATTAATGGAAAAGGCGTTCAACGTTGTTGTCTGTTTACTGTGTGCTGCCGCCTACGATTATAAATCCGTGGTATTTTCCGTGGCACAGTTTTTTATCAGTTGATACTTAGCTAATTTATTAAATAGATAGTTTTAAAGTAGTGCTTCGATGTCCCAAACTATATGAAAGTGGTCAACTATACCTGTTCGATATTAGTAGTGAAATGGGTGTTGCACCAAAACGGAATACATTGAGAGCATTAACAATATAATAGTAGAGGCGGAATCAGTATATGGATAATACTATAAATAAAGCAGCGCTCCTGAGAACATAAAACTCTGGAAGGAGTGCAACAATAGCGGAAACTCGACACGAGCAGACCGAATGAGACTTCGCTGAAATGCGCTGCCAATTTGAACGAATATTGTTTTGTTTATTAATGAATGGCTCGAATGGAAAGAAACATCGCTGACATACATTGCACAATAGAAACACGATGGTGACAACGTGCACGATGAAACTTGAAATGTACCCAAGTTCGCCGAAATACAAGTACACAGAGCGCAATAAGTTGGCAGTAAAAGACATCTTGTCTGTAAGAAACCCGAGATTAGAGAACGTTCACTACAGCCTCAGTCTTTTTTTTACCGCCAATTTTTTGGGATTCCAGGTGTTCTAATATACACCTGTTTGTTGAAAAGCAGGTGNGGACTGTTGTTACATGAAATGTGTCCAGGCTGTGGGGAAGGCGAAATCCGGTAATCCGGCGGTAATCAAAAAAGTATCAACTATAGCCAAAAAGCCGGCCAGTCCTTATCACCCAGGAATTAGGCTTAGTACCAATCTTCGCCCACGCGAATATGGGTGTCCTCGAAAATGTGTTGATGACTCACAAGTTCATGCTCATGGCTCATGCACACCAAAGTATTGTCCATTCACCTCGTTAATGGAAAAGGCGTTCAACGTTGTTGACTGTTTACTGTGTGCTGACACCTACGATTATAAATCCGTGGTATTTTCCGTGGCACAGCGTTTTATCAGTTGATAATTAGCTAATTAATTATTAAATAGATCGTTTTAAAGTAGTGCTTCGATGTCCCAAACTATATGATAGTGGTCAACTATACCTGTTCGATATTAGTAGTGAAATGGGTGTTGCACCAAAACGGAATACATTGAGAGCATTAACAATATAATAGTAGGGGGCGGAATCAGTATATGGATAATACCATAAGTAAAGCAGCGCTCCTGAGAACATGAAACTCTGGAAGGAGTGCAACAATAGCGGAAACACGACACGGGCAGACCGAGTGAGACTTCGATGAAATGCGCTGCCTATTTGAACCAATATTGTTCTGTTTATTAATGAATTTCTCAAACATCGTCGAATGGAAAGAAACATCGCTGACATACACTGCACAATAGAAACACGATGGTGACAACGTGCACGATGAAACTTGAAATGTACACAAGTTCGCCGAAATACAAGTCCACAGAGCGCAATAAGTTGGCAGTAAAAGACATCTTGTCTGTAAGAAACCCGAGATTAGAGAACGTTCACTACAGCCTCAGTGTTTTCTTCACCGCCAATTTTTTGGGATTCCAGGTGTTCTAATATACACCAGCTTGTTGAAAAGCACGTGTCGCTTAGTGAAGCGGGGTTTAGCCGAGTGTCGAGTAACGTGTAGATCGCGTGATACGCCTTGGAAAGTCACATGAAGAATTTATAGACGTAATGTTTGAAAGTTCTTTCCTATTTAAAAATGGATGCAAGAATTTCCTAGACCGCTTTTTATTAACCTTGGCATTAAGCAATAATTCCGTATTTCCTTCGCAAAGCCACACGAGATTACAATTTGTGCTTTCGGTATTCACAATGCGCAAAACTTGGACTTCGGGCCAGATCGAACCACGATTTCGCTTTCTGGAGGCTAGTGCATTAAACACTGCCCCACACGGAGGCCCTCGCTCGGCGCTTTTCTCAACTAGTTTTCTACCTGACGTTGCAATGAGCAATCACCTGTTACCGGGATTGATCTGTAGAGCACAAATCGGCATTAAACTCAGTTGTGTTGAGGCTGTAGTCTAAATCATANCGAAATACAAGTACACAGAGCGCAATAAGTTGGCAGTAAAAGACATCTTGTCTGTAAGAAACCCGAGATTAGAGAACGTTCACTACAGCCTCAGTCTTTTTTTTACCGCCAATTTTTTGGGATTCCAGGTGTTCTAATATACACCTGTTTGTTGAAAAGCAGGTGTCGCTTAGTNCGAGTGTCGAGTAACGTGTAGATCGCGTGATACGCCTTGGAAAGTCACATGAAGAATTTATAGACGTAATGTTTGAAAGTTCTTTCCTATTTAAAAATGGATGCAAGAATTTCCTAGACCGCTTTTTATTAACCTTGGCATTAAGCAATAATTCCGTATTTCCTTCGCAAAGCCACACGAGATTACAATTTGTGCTTTCGGTATTCACAATGCGCAAAACTTGGACTTCGGGCCAGATCGAACCACGATTTCGCTTTCTGGAGGCTAGTGCATTAAACACTGCCCCACACGGAGGCCCTCGCTCGGCGCTTTTCTCAACTAGTTTTCTACCTGACGTTGCAATGAGCAATCACCTGTTACCGGGATTGATCTGTAGAGCACAAATCGGCATTAAACTCAGTTGTGTTGAGGCTGTAGTCTAAATCATATTGCTTACCTTTTATTTTCTGCCTACTACAACTTTTCACGGCAGAGTATGATGTGAAATACAACCACAGCGTTGCTGAGGTATTCGCAAAACTTGGACCCTCAGGCCAGATCGAACAGCGATTTCCCTTTCTGGGTGTTCGCGCATAACACACTGCACCACAGCCTCAGTTTAACTGCGTTCAATGCCAATTTCTGCTCCGCAGGTCAATCGCGATGACGGTTTATTGCTGATGGTAACGTTAGGTACAAATTTAGCTGAGGGAACGCAGAGCAAAGGCCTCCGTGGCGCAGTGTGTAATGCGCGAGGCCCCAGAAAGGAAAATTGTGGTTCGATTTGGCAAAGTCATGCGAATGTCAGCATTGATGTGTTGTATCTCACACCTTACCGTCCCATGAGAAATAGTAGTAGGCAGAAAATAAAAGGTTAACAAATTGTATTTACTGCCTACTAAACTATTAAGTGCGTGGTATCATGCGAAATCAAATACAATGATGCTGAGATATTTGCAAAACTTGGGAGCGATGGTGTTTGTGGTGGGGAACGAACGCGCAATTGCCCTTTCCATGGGCCTTCTTGTTCAGCACCACGCCATGCGCGTACTACGTTTTGTTCTCTCTCAACTAGTTTGCAAATGTCTTAACACACGAGATTGTCACTTTGTGCCGGCACGGTGTTGGATCCTGATATGGGTTTACCCATAGGTAGGCTTCTTGATGGAAACGTTTAGTCCTTCTCAGCTAGGTAGACCTTGCCAGCAAGATGAAACTCCCGGCACCACGACATCCAGGAATACCTCTCAGCCCTGATGAAGCGGTAAACCATTGGAAGAAGCACATGTAGATAAGCCGACTATTTATCCGAGCTTTGTTGAAAGCTGTTCTTTTGAATTACTTTATTGGTAACAATATCGGAGTATATGCAACAACTGTAATAAACCTGCTTATAACAGAATGGAAATAAATTCAGCAAACTCGATCGAGAAATTTTGAGTGCCTTATGGGAGTGGTGGCCCCTGGACCTCACCACCACGGTTGTCGGAGTCGGTAGTTGTCGTTTTTTACATATAAAAAATTCGCCGCGATATGTCCTGAATGAGGAGAATTACTTAGTGCTTCGACTGCTTGGATCAGAATAAAGTAATTTTATATGGAATACATTCATAGAATAGCACTAGAAGCATCATCATGTCAAGTTGACCACGCCTTCGCGTTTCCACAAGGACTTTTTCCAGAAGATATGCGTTCTTCAGTTCAAGCTGCTTGCTCGCATGATACATTATGCTCCCACCACTATTCTTGACCATTACATGGCAGAAACAGCGCTCTATCATAGCGTTGACACAGTCGCAACGGCGGATAATTTTCATGGGCATATCCTAGGGCCAAAGAAATTTCTCGCCGCGTATGCATTGATACGTAGGCATACTGTTCGTTGTGATTCTCATGGTTGCCATCTCTCCTCAGTTCTGGCACCAATTTGCTGAACCGCAACGGTAGAAACCCTGCTGAACTCGGGAAATGGGATCGAACCAAAGACCACATGTGTGCTGCACGAAGCTTCAAACCACTATGCTACATGTGCTCCCTAGTAATACATGCAGAGAGTACATTGTTTTTAGCACAACGTTTTATCACTTTTCGATTTATTCTGAAAGACAAAAATAGCAAAAAATTTCTATTTCGCGAAAATACAAAGTTTCCATGAAATATAAAATTTTATATACGATCCGTTTTTACGTTTGCAATGATAATTCCAGCACTCCTCACATTCTATTCATTTCGTCACATCTGTCATCTGATTAGTTGTTCTTACTTTTATGCGTGGCTTCGGCTACTATTTGAAGATTTCCATTCAATCTTGTATATCGTAAAATGCTTGTTGAGTCGATTCTCTCAAAAGTCCTGAGACAGCCAGGCTGGAGCGGTCCCAACCGGTTTGCAAAGGAGAATTTATTCCCGAACAACTCCGGCACCAATTTTCCTACCCCGAAGGGGTGACAGACCTGGTGGGCGCGGAGCGGCATCGAATCGGCACAGTGCTCATGATGACCTGCATCACTACCACTGCACTATATCTCACCTTTTAGCATAGTTCTGCTCTCATATTACACACAATAGCAATGATTTTCCATTACAACTTGGAACGAAGAAGCATTAATTTACTAGTCAGAAAATTGACTTTTATAATTTGAAGATTACATGGATTACAAGCCGTGCTAAGAAACACGTTCAGAAGCCGTTAAATAGACTATATTTTAGAGATAACATGATCGATCGTGGGAAACAAAATTTGTACATAACCAATCAACTTATTATTTGGACACTTCTATACTTGAATAGTCCATCTTCGTATTCCACTTACTAAATTTGTCAAAAGTGAAGGCAACAGAATATGCGCCTAAAGCAGAGAAACCTATTGAAAATACTTTAGCGTTGTTCAGAGGAATGACGTTATATCACCTGTATTTCTCACATAAGAGGCACAGCTAGCGACTCTTCTCGAAATCCGTGGTAGAGGTATACAATGCCAGTGAAAACTTGCAGAACTTCGTCCGACACCGATGATTTGGCCGAACCAAATCATTGTACTACTATCACCTGTACTTTCGTTGATCGTCGAGTAACTCGCTGACGAACGATTAGGTGGTGCTCCTGCAGTGTGTTTAACGTCTTGAAGAATTAAGTTACTAACGACTTCTGTCCATCAGTTGTCATGCATACGCATTACGGGTTCGGCAATCCTTATCTTCGACTGTTTGGCGTACAGAATGGCGCCTTTGATTTTTGATCGTTGACGCAGATCGGAGCTTCGGATCCAATCCTTCACCTGTCTGGAACGGGATACTCCTAGCATCGTCCTTTCGTCTGCACGTTCGATAACGCTGGGCGACCTATCATCCTGCTTACGCAGCGACCAGGTGTCTGACGCATAGGTTAGGGCAGGAAGTACCATTGAGTCGAAAAGGTGGGCACGGTGTCGGGTGTACTCTGTTCTCTTCACAACATCCTCGATGCTCCTGAAAGCTCGCAATGCCGCTCATTTTCTTCTGCAAAGCTCTGGAGCTTGGTCGTGCATAATATTGATTTCCCGACGTAGTTAGATATAACTGGAGCATTCAGAGATACACGTTCCGTCGAGCGTCAATGGGGCACACCAAACCAATACGTTCTTCGTGAACATCTTTTTTGTAAGATTTAGTCGAAGGCCAATCTTTCCACAAGTTGTGTCAAAGTCTTCAAACATACGTTCAGCTTGGCTAATGTTTGGTGTTATAAGGACGATGTCATCAGCCAAGCCAAGATGATGTAACTGCCGACCATCAGTTTTTACTGCATTTTATCCATTCTAATGTTCGTATGACGTTCTCTAGGGTGGTGGTGAATAATTTTGGCGCGATGGTATCGCTCTGCCTAACTCCTCTTTTGACGTGAATGTTAATATCGCTGTTGAAGAGTGATATCTTGGCTGTGAAATAATTGTACAGCTTACGAAGAATCTTTATGTACAGTGTAAGGACTACTTGACTCAAGGGCTTCAATGACCGCTTTCGATGAAGATAAGACAGCCCGGTCATTTGTACTCTCGCTATACTTCAATAAGTCTTGTTGGCGTGTGGATGTGGACCGTCGCACTAAATCCTTTTCAAGACGCTGCTTGCAACATGGCTGTTCTTGGTCCAGTGTTCTGTGAATCCTGTTTAGGATGACTCTAATGAAAAGTTTGTAGACGACAGACAACAAGCAGATTGGGTGATAGTTGCCGATATCGTGTAGGTCACCCTTCCTGAACAATAACACCGTCATGCTGGTCTTCCGTTGAGTAGGCACCTTGCATTCAGATAGGTAACGTGTGAAGAGCGGAGCCAGTGTGCTTAGGAGGACGTGCAGAATGTTCCTCAGGTTTTCTGGTCTTATCATTTCCGGACCTGGTGCTGTTCGATTCTTCACCGACGAAATGGCATGTCGGACGCATTAGGAAAAGAAGAACCGGTGACACAACATATCTCCTTAATTTCATATGACGGATGGTGTACGCATCAATGGAAGAGATCTGAGCAATATTCGTAAAAACCCATTGCCTTCTTGGACGCTGTAACTGTTCCGTCTGGGTGCAATCATCTTGGTCTTCTAATTGGAGATGTTTCGGTGGGTATTTCGAATGTGTTTCACATCTTCTGCAGTTTCGACTATAAGTACTGCTTTTTTCTTTTCAAAATGTTCCTTTGCCGTCTGTCTGCACTACTTTCCAAATTCGGTCGTCAGTTCGCGATCCCTGCAGCTCATGCGTATCAGCTAGAGTGTTTCTGGAGGCAGACGTCTCTTGGTGACTTTTGAAATCTCAGTATTCATAGCACTAATGTGAAGATGTTGAATGAGCCGATCGTGTTCTTTTCGAGAACGGCATCCTTCCAACAACCGACTAGCAAATTGAATAAGTTCCAGTTTATGGAGGCTTTGAATTTGGCGGTTCCTTCTCCTTTCCGCGAGGAATAGAATTTTGCACGAAAAAGGTGATGATCCAGTCCCCGTGTAAAATTTTGGAACAACGGCTACATCGGCAAGGCAAAGCCTTCTATTTACTATGTGATGTGGTTTGTTTCGTTGTGGTGCTCTGCACTTTGAGACTCCCACGCCCAGCGTTGAGGGTGGTGGATCTGGAACTGCGACTTACATTGGATGTTCTCGGTCGTCATGATAAACTCGGAAAGCCGCTCACCCTGTGCGTTCAATTCCAATCGATAGGTACCAATGTGACGTTCTTTTGACGCTCTTCTTGGTACACTGTGGAGTGTGGAGCATTTTGAAAACAGAACCGTCTACGTGCCTAGTCGAAGCTAAGGCACGTTGAGAACGACGCGCAGAGTTCTTAACCTCTTGAAGTCTCGTTGAAAATATACCACCAATAGAAACTGTCACGACCGTCACAGTTTCATCGTTTATATGTACTTTAGGTTTTCTTCAATGGTAAGTTATTTATTAAGAATAACGAAAACAATTATAAGGTGAACTAGGACAATGTGTTTAAGCCAGCAATTCTGCGGCACGCATATTTCCACTCATAAGGTGAATCGTCCTCCAAGATCCCGTCAATCTGTGATGATTTCTGCCGTTAAGCATGAATACAAGGGCAAATCGTACGGTGTTGATTAACTGCTTGCGGATAAGCAACGCTTTCCCTACATTTAAACATCGGAGAGACGACTGAATGCATATTTCAATTGTGCAGTGACTGTCGAGGCTTCCTCACATGTCTCATAAGTGTTCTTCTCCCTTTTTCTTCTAAACCAATGTGATTTCAGTTTGCTAACATCCAAAGATGTGCACAAGCGCATTCTGTTTGCGTACCTCAGAGGAAACGATAGCTGGAACGACTGAGATTCATATGAGAGGGTTACTTGCTGTGTTACTGACATTGCATAACATTACAGATATGCAAAAAAGGCGAGTTAATTAAGGCTGATGATCCGAAACTGTAGACGCTACTTCGAATTATACAATAAGACAGACAATGTCAGGAAACTTCACAGGAATGGCGTAATAGCAGTGTAAATAAACGCACAATAATGAACGACGTTTGAAACGACATAAGACCTACGAGGAATCTCATCGCTATGCTACGCCATACAGAATTGCTCAACAACAGTATGACGTCACAGATATGTATATGCATTCAAATGTATGCACAAGTGCGAAGAGTATAAGAAGCGCAGCTTTACTGAAATAAAACTAACTAAGCTTCCTTCCTCTGACTTACAACAAAATAAAACGACAGAGGTATACCAGAGTTGAGAGCATGAAAAAAAGAATGTCTGTGCCTTAATGAAATCTTCCGTCAACACCATTTAATTCAATCGCTGGATATTGTGTTTTTAAGAACAAAGTGCTACGTCGCGTAGTTGTGTCATAGCACCATAATGATGGTGTTGAATACAATCAAACACGAAACAGATCCTCATTTTACCCTATTTCTTTAACATTTTACCACAAAGAATAGCAGGTGATTTTACTGTGACAAACACAGTTGAATGGGCAACGGCGACATGGAACAGATCCTCATTTTTCTCTACTTCTTTAACAAACGCAGAACCGAGATGATGCTGAGATATTTGCAAAACATAGGACACCAGGTGTCTGCGGTGGGGAGCGAACACTCTGCTACCCTTTCCGGAGCTAACGCGTTCCACTCCACACCATGCACGTACTTCGTTTTCCCTGTCTCTCAGCTAGTTCCATCGATCACTTACCAACAGCATTCACCAGTGAACGGGATTGAACTGGGGAGCACAAATCGGCAATGAACCCAGTTAAGCTGAGGCTTTAGTTACAATCAAAATCTTAACTGTTTTATTTACTGCGTATTCTTTTTAGTAGCAGGGTATATTGTGAAGTATAACTTCATTGATGATCGGTGATCTTGCAATCATTGTTAAGATTTTCATCTTTTTGTTTGCGTTGTTGAAGCGTTTCCCCTAGTGAATTACATTTTTGTGTACCTTTCCAGGCTCTTGAGAAGGCGATACTGCCGAAACGTCAGCTACCGTTGTGTCGTATGTGTTACTTCCTTGTTTATGACTAACTCGTCGACCACACCAGGCAGCTTCTTCGCTTCGCTTTTCTCTCGGCTAGTTTCCTATGTATCATTGCCATCAGCAACTACTCGTGAGAAGGATTGTTCTGCGAAGCACAAATCGGCGTTGATCCCTGTTGAGCTGAGGCTGTAGTCAAAATCACAATGGTAAATTTTTATTTACAGCCTACTTCAATATTTGACAGCACGATTCATGCGAGGAACATTATCACATTTTTGAAAAGCTTTAACAAAATTACTGTGTGATAACAATAAAATTCCGCAAATAATATGTGAGATCATTTTCAGTTGTTCATTAAAATCATGTTGCTGGCTAGGAAATAGTTTCATCGAGATTTCTCCCGCTTTTTTTCATTTCATTGATCCCTAACACGCATTTCGTCGTTGGTTGTTGGAACTTATTAGGTAGAAAGTAAGTTAATTTTTTACTTAAGAAACTTTCGTACCGCAGCTCACCTGCGGGTTACGTCCAACTCTCAATTCCATGTGGCTTTCCATAGCGTGCCGTTCCCTCGTAGGTTGAAAGCCTTCATGTGACCGCTACTGTCTTGATGCTTAAGCACCAGAAATGCTCAATTTTATTACACCACTTAAGGCAGAGCTAGTGTTTTTTAAAAAAACTAAAGCTCATTTAACATACCTTCTATTCATATTGGTAAATTTCGCGACGCCAGCTTTGGACACGCGTCTGACCCGTTGGTTGGAGGTACCTAGCGTTGCACACATTGCAATCAATTCGATGGCACCTTCGATTAAACGAGGTCTCCATCAATATGATGTTGGTGAATTTGTCTTAAACCTCTCTGGGAAAGCCAAACACTGGCAAGACCCATTGGATTGCCTGTTCATGGAATGAAATGCATTCTACTTTCTACCACTTTATCATAATATGCGGCCCACTTTATAGGGGCACTCCCTACTCTGGAAACGGTATAATATGCTCGCTAACAAAATTTCGCTGAAAAATGTTTTTCCTGCTTGAGAAATAACACTAAATAATTTCATATTTTAAATTTTGAGTAAAACCCCAGGTTTCCACGTTTGAACGAACCGTTGAATATCAATATCAGCATGTGGAACAATTGCTTTCGTCACGATTGCTTAAGTGCGCTGTTCACAAAAAACTTATTGTTTCCAACCATTAAAGTACATATGAATGTGGAACGACATTTTTTAATGCAATACGTCCAGTCGATGCCACTGACTGCTGCGTCCGGTGCTTAAGTAGCCGCATTGCCGGTTAACCCCATTTTTCTTTAAATGGTTCAATAAAATGCATCACCTGTCATCTATATCACATGTAGTGCTGTTGACTTCCGAGTAACTCGAACGGCTGCCAGTAAATCTTCCATTTTTCTCTGTCGTATGTAAGAGTAGCCCAGCGGCTTCTGCTCGATCTAGGGACTCGATGATCATCATATCTTTCTTCAAGGCTCTTCGTGGATAACTGCGAGCATCGGCTCGGTACCATAGAGTCGAAGAGGTGGGCACGGAGACGAGTGTTCTCCGTTCTTCTTACTACATCCTCGATGGTCTTAAAAATAAAACGCATAGAAATGTAAATGCTTATATACTTATACTAGTATACTATATACTAGTTAACTCCTATGAGATAACGCCCTCGGCAAGCATACGAGAATGTGAAACACGGCGGCGCTCGTTTGTAAACACTGTGCTTCTTAAAAAAACCCAAGATTTGCATTCCTCAAACTTCAGTAAGAATTAGCAAATAACTCCTGTAATGTTTTCTCTGATAAGACGTTTCCCTTTTAAAGAAAATTGTTCAGTTGTTAGGTACCCTCTTTCAAGCAATGTGCGCTGTGGAGTATCTACCATTCTTCATGCTCACCCTCCTTCTGTTTGTCGCAACGGCTTTCTCTAGAATGATAGGTTTTATGTTTGACACGAGAAAGACGGTAATATGACTAATAATGCTCAACAACATCCATAAAAAAGAACAAAGTACTCATGAAGCCGCCGAACGGCGTGGAGTGGAGCACCACTCGAATGAAGTAACCACCGTTGGTGGTAAAGCTGTAATGTAAAAAAGCGAAGACAGAAATTCGCACTTAAACTAACTCACTTTTTGAAACTTTATTTGGTGAAACATGGGAATATGCTTCATAATGCAGTAAACGGGCCATTTTCGATTGACTCGTCCAAACTTACACTGGACAACGCAAGCTGTCAGGGACCAAATAGAAATTACCTTCTTGCTGTGGTACTACAGTTAATTCAAATATTTTAACTTCAATCGAAAGGCCACCACTGAGTTCGCTACACAACCCTTGTCCACCCCACTCCCGGCTACTGGGTAATATTTTTAACCTCTCATTATGAATAATAATTCGGTAAAAAATGGCTACCTGGCTCTTCGAATAATGGGCAAGTTGCGGAATTTCAGTGCTGAAGTTACTGGATGTCAGTTAGATCGTCTGGGACTTTTCGCGAGAGTCATGGCTGCGATTTTTGCTTCGGGAGTTGCACTTTCAAATGAGCAACGATGAATTTATTTTTCGAATTGAAACGGCCTCTAAATATTGCTTCAGCATGCCTAGCACCTGTTGGGACCAATTTACCAGCCATACTAAACATAAATGAGCACAGTAACTCCCACGACCGACTTTCTATTAACCTCGGCATTGATCAAGTAATTCTTCGTATTTTTGTTGAGCAAACGCGAGATGTTATTATTCTGTGTTCACGAATAAGCAGACGTTTCGGGGGATTTCGCCTTCTTCAGAGCCTGGAAAGGTCAAGTTGATAGCAATCCACTCGGCCAGACGCCTCCATAACCAAACAAAGAAACCCCAAACCAAGATTTCAATCACTTTGAACATAGCTTTGCACATTCACCGCTTTCTATGAGGTGTCCACTAAGTATGTCAGGTAGAGACCAACCGCACAGAAATCACGTAGAAGTATAATGTGCCCCTCACATGAGAAAAGCAGTTTTATATACTGCCCTATATCACGCGTGATAATGAGGCATTCTTCCCTGCGGTTCATTTTCGGATTTCTGGAATTAATCCAGAGTGCCTCGAGAGTTTTTCCCGCCCACCTTTACCATCACCTCCCCTCTGGATGTTACTTTCCTTTCTTTTCTGGATGCGTTTAAGAACTAGCTGGCCCCTAACATTACTCGGTGGTATTTCAACTACGTTTACCGAATTCTCTAAACGCGCCCTTCTTAAGCAGCGTTTTATAGCTGTACTTATATCATTTGAGATAAAGGGTAGGATAAGCGGGACCCTTCTATCGCTAGAGTTGACGTTTGGAGGCCTACGATTTCCTCTACACCTATTCTGAGCTACAGTTTCGCAGCCATTAGAAATGGCTATTTGCCGTGCCAAGTTCCGGGACTCCTCTCTCTGCTCTCTACCCGTGCACACGTTGGTTGCTGCTCGAAACATGTTTCTTATAAGCGCCCTTTTCGTGTGAGAGGGGTGAGAGGAGAGGTAATGAACCAAGATGTTTTTACTACTTGGCTTTCAAGATACTTCCCACTTGTAAAAGAAGCGCCGTCCTGAAACAAAAAATCGTCTTAGCTCGACAGTTAATACACTTTCTCCGCCGCTGTCTAAAACATCGAGTCGTTCCGAACTTCATCAAACGAAGACGACTACACGACGTATGCCGACTACCAGAGGACATCGAATTGCGAATACTACGCACCTGCCTACGAAGCCGACAAAACCAGATGTTCGCCAAGTGGAAGAAGTGCGAGACGAAGGAAAACTTTTGTGCTCAATATTTGGAGGCCCGCCTCTGGAGGAGAATGGTGTGCAGGTCAGTGTTGATTTGCAACTTTATTAGGTCTAATGCTAAAGTAACTTTGCGGAGGAAGTTCGAAGACCTTTTGAGTAAATCGCATAACACAGCTTTAGTAGCGCACAAAAATGTCGCTAAGGAACATCTAACAGATCACAATAGGATAGGTAATGTGCAAGAAAATTCAAGGCTAACCGTGTTATGAGGCATAACTCTCGCCCGTTATTAGAACTGGGGCCGAATTTCTCACCATCTGAACCCATTTCTAAGACAACCTTGCGTAGGGTCGCATGTGGTTTACATGAACTTCAAGATACATACCGCAAAAAAAGCTAGAGATGAAGCGCTAAGTAGGTGCGAACAACACCAAGTGGGGGCCCTACCAATAGCACCATTTCTCCCGACGTTCTTTAGACAACAAGAGCCCAATAATGAAGTTGATGTTAAATTTCGGATGTTTGCGAATGAAACTCTCAAATTCCTTAATCACTATCGCGCGAAAAGATACAGCTCAAACCTCACTCTAGTGCAAAAACGTGGTATGCGAGAGGTACGAGAGCTGATAAGGCTGAAAACCATAAGACTACCCGTTAGTGATAAGGGTGGAGAGTTTGTCGTTTTTGGAACTTGCACTTTCAAAACGAGCAACGAAGAATTTATCTTTGGAATTGAAACGGCCTCTAAATATTGCTTCGGCATACCTAGCACCTATTGAGACCAATTTACCACCCGTACTAAACATAAATGAATACAACTTTCCTCTGTGAAAAGGATTGATAGGAATACATTTGAAGCCAAGAAAAATGAACAAGCTCATATGGAATGTTGAGAATATCTATATTTTACATTTTACATGACCTGCAATGGCATCAACCGTGCAGATCCCGCGCCACTTTTTGCATTCGATTCTTTTTCTTCGCCTTCATCGAGACTCACCAAACTGTATTGATCGACAGGAGAACTGCTCCAGATGTTTGCAGTAGACCACAAGCTTCGCCAGAAACAAGACAAAAAATTCGAGCACTGGGAATAATTTGCTTCATCCACTCTATTTACCACATATTGTGCACTCTGATGGTTTTTATCCACATTTCTGTAGGAGCATTCCAGTTGTGGGGATATCGATAAAGTCCGTAATCAGAATTTAAACTAATTGGATAAATAAGAAGGAATTAGAGGACGAATGTGTTAAAGGCTTGCTCTGAACTGATTCATAAATCTGGGGATTTCATACAAACTATTTATTCCATCGCAGTCTAGGAATGGTGTTATGGAACCCAATTGTGAAATAGAATGTTGGAATAGATGGGTCCCACATGAATGACAGGAGTGCGGATTGTGAAGGCTACTGCAGCGACTTCAACATCGCAATTCACAGCATCAGCAGCGGAACCAAAGAAGATGATGCGATAGGCAGGAAGAATCCATAGACTTTTGGATTGTCGAATAACCTGTAGTTTACAGAAAATACCGTGACGAATTCCACAAAGTGTTTACAGTAGCTATGTTGGAAGGTTCTGCCGTGCTTTACGAACAGGAAGGCATAGATTGCTGCGATCATTCATTATATCTTTCTAGAAGGCCCTTAAAAACCATGACAACAACGCGCATAATCTTAACAGAATCGTTTGCAAATTTATTACTAAAAGAATAAAACCCAGGGATATGTAGAAAACGAAGAAATGGTCGTGAAACGGATAGTCGTAGTTCACCATGCTATTTTTGCAAATGGAAAGCTGTGGTCCTTTGATTGCCGTTGAAATGTCAGAAAGCACTTCAGCGATTTTTCGAGGATCAGCACTTTTAAAAGTGAAGCCCAAAATTTATTACATGCTCCATACAAGGAGCTCTTATTACGTTTCTCGTTGAAAATGCCGTGGAAGAGCTTAGAACACTTAAACCGATCCATCTCTGGAACTTTTTTCTGCGGTGAAGCAACATGAAAACAAAGGCGTCTACGTGTTTTGTCGGAGATAAAGCACGTTGAGAGCGACGCGCAGAGTTCTTCACCTCTTGAAGTCTCGTTGAAAATATGCAAGCAATGAAAGCTGTCACGACTGTCACAGCTTCATCGCTCATATGTACTTTTACTTTCTCGCAAATATAACACATACAACACAACGGTAGCTGACGTTTCGTTTCCCCACGCTGTACATCGCAGCACGACACGCTGGAACCTCCCAGCAACAATGAGGTGGTAAACCGTTGGGAGTAACATTTTTGGTATTGTTGGTCGATTGCTGACGTTTCGGCGATTACTCCTTCTTCAGAGCCGTGATGTTACGAGTGGGATCTCCGTAATAGCACGAATCTGACGTCTGCTATCGAACAGCAGCAATCACAACAACAACAACAACTTATTGCATGAGCTCGGGTATAGTTTATCTGATCTCCTGTGCTGACGAATATATTGGCGAAACGGGTAGACCCCTTTGTGTCCGCATGAAAGAACACCTAGCCAGCAAAAATAGACCAAATACCCCGTTAGGCACGCATAGGACCCAGAGACATAACGGGGACGACTTCGAAGTATGTGTCACGATCCTCGCACACGAATCAAGAACACAGGCGCGAAAAACTCTCGACGCACTCCGGATTAATTCCAGAAATCCGAAAATGAACCGCAGGGAAGAATGCCTCATTATCACGCGTGATATAGGGCAGTATATAAAACTGCTTTTCTGATGTGAGGGGCACATTATACTTCCACGTGATTTCTGTGCGGTTGGTCTCTACATGACATACTTAGTGGAAACCTCATAGAAAGCGGTGAGTGTGCAAAGCTGTGTTCAAAGTGATTGAAATCTTGGTTTGGAGTTTCTTTGTTTGGTTATGGAGGCGTCTGGCCGAGTGGGTTGCTATCAACTTGACCTTTCCAGGCTCTGAAGAAGGTGAAATCCGCCGAAACGTCAGCTTAATCGTGAACAAAGAATAGTAACACCTCGCGTTTGCTCAACAAAAATACGAAGAAAAACAACAACTTATATCAACTTCGCATCAGTTCAACATGGACAGTTTATAGGAACATTTATAATAGATAAATCTGCTATTTATCCCAGCGTTGTAAAAGGTCGATCTTTTGAATTACCTTGTTGTTAACAATATCAAAAGATATGCAGCAATTGTAATAAACCTGCTTATAACGGAATTGAAATAAACTCAACAGGCTTGATAGGGACGTTTCGCGGTCGTTACGTGGACGTTGGCCTGGAATTTCACCACCACGGTTGGCGGAGTCGGTAGTTGTCGTTTTTTTGACGTATAAAGAATTCGCCGCGATATGTCCTGAATGAGAAAAATTACTTAGTACATCGACTGCTTGGATCTGAATAAAGTAATTTTATATGGAATACATTCATAGAATAGCACTTGAAGCACCATCATGTCAAGTTGACCACGTCTTCGCGTTTCTATGAATTTGTTATTTTAACAGTGCTCTGCACAACAGCTTTACAAACGCCACAAGGACTTTGAAAAGCAGTGCATAGTATTGATTTCAATATATTCTTCTAGTCTACCACATCTTCCCCTTTTCCCACATTTCAGGCACCACTTAGTCATGTAAGTTCCTGATTTCCTTATATTCAAAGACATTTCTAGATCCTTCGCATCATCTTCATGTGCCAATTTTATACCGTACTTCTTGATCCTACTCAATTTCAACATCGGGTGAGCAGCAAGTGGTTCATAAACTCCAAGGCAATCCACCTTGTGCAAACAGTGCACGAGGTTTATTGTTCAGTTCCTAAACCGTTTCATCTTGCTTTAGCCTTTTTTCTAGAAGATGTGCACTGCACCAATTTAAGCTTTTACTTAGATGGCACGCTATGCACTCACCACTCTTCTTGAAAGATGGAAGGCTTGCTGAGCACGGGAAGGGGCATCGAACCAAAGACCACATGTCTATTGTACGGGGCTCCTAAGCACTGTGTTACATGTGAGGTACCGTGCTGAAAAGTTCCGAACTGGATTGCAAAGAGAGATTTTTTCGCGGATAACTCCTATACTAATTTTCCGACCGCGAAGGAGAGGCCTGGTGAGCCCGGAGCGGGATCGAATGACCACAATGCTCATGATGAATTGCATCAGAGCGACTGCAGTAGCGCGACTTTCGTTATTGTACTTAAGAAATCCTAAGAATATAAACCAGAAGATGAGAAACAAGCTGGTCGTCATGTCACAATGAGTAGTCAAACAGTTTGGTGCTTTATGGCGAGTGGAACCTTGATCATTTGGTGGTGATCTCGATTCCATGAAATCGTATTTTCGACATGAAAGAAATGGTGCAGTTGTGTGAACCGACAACTGTCGAAGGGAATAAAAGACTATTCGGTCTAAACATTGAAAGGAATATTTAGACTCACTTCCATTATTGAGCAGTTACTGGACGTCTGTCACACTTGATGAAGGTCGGCGTATGATTTCAGTCAATTTGCCGTTTTATGCAATGCGTGGTTCATTTGTGCTACAAACGCGAATCACCGTATTCTAGGGGAACGCTCTCAAGAAGATGCCTGTATACTTTCGGGTTGGACTCAGATCCGTTTTGCCCACTGTCAATGCCTTTCTTGAGCAAGGGGCCAGTCCAGTGATGTCATGCTTTATACGAGCATTTCGTTGAACGCACAATATTTGCGAATAAGGCAATCTACCTTGATCCGCTTGATATTCTGTTGGCGTTAACGCTTTGGAAGTAGCCGCTCATATCCGTTTTTTCATTTCTTCAGAAGCTACTCAGTTGCTTCGTTATTTGAGAAAGCCGAAAAGTGCTTTTTCGTTCTCTGTATTCTGCACTATCCAATCTTTATGTCGCTGTTCATCTTTATTTTACTTGAAAATTGCGGTAAGGTTTTGCAATGGCTACGAAACAGTTCCCTCTATTTCGTTTAGGGTATAATGCGATCCATAGAGCGATGTTGCTTCTAGAATTATGCGCGATCAGCAACTTATCTCTCACATCACCTTCAATCGCCTTGTTTTGTGGTGTGTTGTAGCAGACAGTGGCATGTTGGCAAAAACGTAGTCATGAGAATGCAAGTGGTGACAACGAGGAAAAGCCTTAGAACCGTTCTCGAGACTCTAGAGAAAGGATTTTTTCCCAATGAGCAATAACTTATCAGACTGTTTTGTGGTTTGCAGAACTCTTAGTGAAGACGACCCTTTAAGTATTTAGCGAAGTATTGGTACATTATGGAACATTTCTAGAAAACTTATGAATACTGGGGTGAAAAATCTTCATAAGTATGATATTGCACTATACCTGCTTGTCATTAATAGTGAAATAGGTGTTGCACCAAAGAGGGAAATGCCGAGTAAATTAGCGACGTGACGGTAAAAGGCGGGATCAGAAGCCGGATAGAACCATAAATAAACCAAGATTCCCGAGACCATAAATATCTGGAAAGAGTGCTCCTGCTTTAGCGGTTCTCCATCGAACACTGTATCTCAGGTACTTTCAGACCTCAAAGAGTTCAACAAACAATGAATTGCTGCATCGCGCATAAGCATATCAACTAATTGGATAAATAAGAAGGAATTAGAGGACGAATGTGCTAAAGACATGCTCTGAATTGATTCATAAATCTGGGGATTTCATACCAACTATTTATTCCATCGCACTCTAGGAATGGTGTTATGGAACCCACTTGTGAAATAGAATGTTGGAATAGATGGGTCCCACAGATATTCAATGTCTCCAGAAAGAGAAAGAGCGCCATTGAAAACACCAAAAAGGCAGCATAAAATTATAGTTATCAGAAAGTCCTCTCCTTAACGCTAAGGAAATAAAATGCGTTTGACATACTAGTTAGTGAAGTATCATACTATTCTCTTCTTTCTGTCAAATATAAGGTACATTTTTTTTGGTAAAACCGATTATTGGCAATGAACCGATTGAAGGCAGGGACGAAAGCAGCGAAAGTAGTTGGATGCTCCATAGCATACGTTGCCTGGTCGAGCGCCCCCAAAAACTGAACAGTGTTTAAGAAAGTCAGAAAGCCTTTAGGAGTTATAATTTTATATCGCCGTACTGTCTTTTCGACCATATTTCATATTCCCGTAGAGCAGTCAAGTTTGGCGCTCAACCGAGCGTGTATCTCTGAATGCTCCAGTTATATTTAACTAGGTCGGGAACTCAATATGATGCACAACCTAGCTCCAGAGCTGAGCAGAAGAAAACGAGCGGCTTGGGGAGCTTTCAAGAGCATCGAGGATGTAGTGAAGAAAACAAAGAACACCCGACTCCGTCCCCATCTTTTCGACTCAACGGTACTTTTTGCCCTAACCTATGCGTCACACACCTGGTCACTGCGTAAGCACGATTATAGGTCACCCAGCGTTATCGAACGTGCA
Organism: Angiostrongylus costaricensis; assembly: GCA_900624975.1. Lineage (NCBI taxonomy): Eukaryota > Metazoa > Nematoda > Chromadorea > Rhabditida > Metastrongylidae > Angiostrongylus > Angiostrongylus costaricensis. Next base: position 39,467 of record UYYA01005094.1, read on the forward strand.
GTCGAAAGGACGATGCTAGGAGTATCCCGTTCCAGACAATTAAAGGATGGGATCCGAAGCTCCGATCTGCGTCGACGATCAAAAATCAAAGGCGCCGTTCCGTACGCCAAACAGTCGATGATAAGGATTGCCGGACCCGTAATGCGTATGCATGACAACTGATGGACAGCAATCGTTAGTAACTGAACTCTTCGGGATGTTAAACGCACTGCAGGAACACCACCTAATCGGTCGTCACCGAATCACTCGACGATCAACGGAACTACAGGAGACACAGGTAACTGTTTCTATTAATTGAGCTATCGCTGCACCTTCTTTTTTTTCTTTTATACGTACTGATCAAATGCCCTATTCTACAGGTTAAGCTCTCGGCGAACATATCCTTCATCTATAATTATGCATGTTTCATCATCCACCAAATCCTTCATGTATTTCATCATTAGTGGTTCAGCCAAATCATTCAAATTCAAATCAAATTTGTCACTAAAAAATAGAGCCGAAGAATATGTAGAAGGCCAAGAAACGGTCGTGAAACGGTTAGTCCTACTTCATCATGCTACTTTTACAAATGGGAAGCTGTCACCGTTTGATTGCCGTTCAAATGTCGGAAAATTTTCGAAAGCACTTCAGCGAGTTTTCGAGGATCAGCACTCTCAAAAGTGAAGCTCAAAATTTGTTACGAGCTCCATATAAGGTGCACTTATTTCGTTTATCGTTGAAAATGCCGTGGATAAGCTTACTGTACTTCAGGTTTTCTTTGATGATAAATAATTTATCAAGAATATCGAAAACAATTATAAGGTGAACTAGGACACTAGGACAGGTGAACTGTGTTTAAGCCAGCAATTCTGCGGCACGCATATTTCCACTCATAAGGTGAATGGCCCTCCTAGATTGCGTCAACTTGTGATGATTTTTGGCGCAAAGGATAAATGCAAGGACAAATCGTTCGGTGTTTATCAACTGCTTGCGGATAAGCTACGCTTTCCCTACATTTAAGCATCGGAAAGACGACTGAATGCATGGCGTAATAGCAGTGTAAATAAGCGCACAATAATGCAGATGTTAATACCCAGATGTTTCTGGATCGTCTACGTACTGCGCAGCCCAACAGCGCGTGCGTGATGGAGATGAAAACTTAACAATGATTACAAGATCACCGATCATCAATGAAGTTATACTTCACAATATACCCTGCTAGTAAAAAGAATACGCAGTAAATAAAACAGTTAAGGTTTTAATTGTAACTAAACCTCAGCTTAACTGGGTTCATTACTGATTTGTGCTCCCCAGATCAATCCTGTTGACTGGTGATTGCTGGTGGCAAGCGATCGATGGAACTAGCTGAGAGACAGGGAAAACGAAGTCCGTGCATGGTGTGGCGCGGAACGCGTTGGCCTCCGGAAGGGAAACGGAGTGTTCGCTCCGCACCGCAGACACCTGCTGTCCTGTGTTTTGCAAATATCGCAAACATCATCTTGGTTCTGCCTTTGTTAAAAAAACAGAGCAAAATAAGGATCTGTTCGACGTCATCGTTGCCCATTCGTCTATAGCTGCCATGTCTAGCCCCATCTCCAGTTGACTACGGTAATCATAGATTTTGTTCGTATTTTTTTGAGCAAACGCGAGGTGTTATTGTTCTTTGTTCACGATTAAGCTGACGTTTCGGCGAATT